>BPLR01005139.1:0-32018 GCA_021605095.1 Caerostris extrusa | reverse complement strand
ATCTTGTGCATAACACATTAGGCTAAGCGGACCGGAACCTACAGTTTAACGTGGATTCGAGACCACCAACAAACATCCATGCCATGGCCAGGATTCCGGAACCTGAAGCCTTCGTCACTGTGCCTAGAGCTGAGTTGCCCCCTATACAGTTTTAGGAATGATGTGGGTGAAATGAATGGAGGTGGAAAAATTTCGCATAATTCACTTTTGGAGGTACAGAAGCTGAACAACGACAGGAAAATTCTTTACAAAACAGAACAGAATATCAAATCAATCAATTTCAAAATAATTGATGTCACTTAATTTTGTATTCACATTTATAGTGAAAGATCGTGCAGTATTAATTATTTTGAAAATGTAAGCTAAAGGAGTAATTTATATATTATAGAGTTTTTGCATAACATATTTTTATCGTCCGATACTTTTCTTCCTAGTCAGCTCGCATGCTCATAGGAATAAGCTCAGTAGTGCAGTATTATGAATATGAATGCACAATAGGTACAAATGTTTCCTATGAGCATGCGTGCTAGGAAGGAAAAATATCGTTCGATAAAAAACGTTATGCTAAAAACTCTGTAATATCACATGAGAGTAATGAAATACCAGATACTCTTTGCGTTGACCACTGAATGACACTGTAAGCGCGAGCGCGCGCACGCACATTGACACAGTTTTCTTTAATGTATCATTTATTTAAATTTCATTGCAATCAACTACACCAGGGGTGGCCAACCCAAATGATTTTGTGGGGTCACTTTGGAAATGCATCATAACTACGCGGGGCAGCATATAGAAATTATATCCACCACATTAGATTTAGACCCACTATAGACATTTTTGGGTGAAGAATTGAACATAACGAGTTATTTTTGTGTTTACTATTATTCTTACATGTAAACATAGATAATATAATAATAATGATACTGAACGCAGATTGTAAAGAAATATATAACACTAAAAATGAAATATAAAATATATATAACATTAAAAATGAAATATAAAAATATATAACACTAAAAATGAAATATAAAAAAAATATATAACACTAAGAGTGAAATATATAAATATAAACGAAATAAAAAAAAGGAAATCATTAAAAAATATTTGACTAGTGCGATATTTGTTTTTTCACTTAGCTTTTGCAAATTGATCCCAATTTAGGTATTTGCATCGTAATGGGTGTTGCGTCCGTTATGTTTGAACATGTTTTGTGTTTGATCACTTTCATCTCAGGAAAAAAAAAACCGATTCTCAGGTGTAAGTTGAATCAAGTTCTAACTATCCCGCGTCACTGAGGTCACTTTTAAAGTGAAACAAAAGAATTTTATATTATATGCTCCAAGATGTGCGCATCCTGAGTTCGCAGAATATAACTTAATTATTTTGCGAACTCGTAAACAGTAAAACTCATAAATAAAGCAGGCAATATCTGTCATATATTCAAGAATATTATTTTAAAAATCACAAAGCTAATTTATTCTCATAATTTCGGCAGTTAATTTTTGAATATATGGATGGAAAACATAATGTATTTTTTAATACGTTGGCTTTCACTACTTTGTACATTATAAAAATAAATATATTTTTGTAAAAAAAAAAATATTGTATTAGGAAATGCATTCATAAATAAAAAAAAAATATGTGATAAATTTCGATGACCGGAAAAATATTCAAGGCGGGGCCGCAGGTTAGCCACTCCTGAACTGCACACTATCGTGAGTATTATTTATAAAAAATGAACGAGTATTTATTTGATGATATCTGTAAATGTGGTTTTATTGCAAGCTGACAATAAGTGCAGAAAAACAAATACCACCACTCTTCAAAGTTTTCCCTTTCAATAATACATATCATTTTTCAAATATTAAAATCATATTGATGATTTATAAATTGGGATTTATTTATTGAGTGAATTTTTACAATAATTTATTTTATTTATGAAATGCAATTCGTTTATCCAAATATTCTAAGTCAGGGATCTCAAACTTTCCAGCCTTGGGGCCATATTGTTTACTCCAGTGTACCAGGGCCAAAAATCGTTTTTTAATTTTCTGCCGTTATCTATAATTTCTAGTGTTTTTAATGTATTTTTTTTAATCAAATATTACAGAAACAATAAGCTATTCACTGTCGCGGGTCGGATTGACGGCACTGGCGGGCCGTAGTTTGGAGACCCCTGTTCTGGTCATCTTGAAATTTATCTACAAAAAATTTTCTTGCTTTTCTAATTTGAACCTGAGGGAAAAAGAAGGATTTTTAGGATGCATTATTATAAATAAGTATAAATTTCTTTTTTATTTTAAAAGATAATTTTGAAATGGATTTTTATTACAAATTACACTATACAAGTTATGTTATTGTATTGATACTTAAATGAACACTTATTATAGAACTTTTATTATAGACTAGATATTTTTAAAAAGTTTTATAGTAGTTAAAGCAGGCACTAAAGTTTTTTTTCTTTTTCTAAGGCAGCTGGCAAACACTTAGACAGCTTTGGTCTTGGATGCCTTAAGGCAAGCGCTGCACAACGTAGTCACTTTGCATTACCCAGGGGGCGCGTGTCTTGAAGATACGGACGCGGAGTAACAATGCCCCGCAACGCTCTACGAACCTATTAGACCGGGATACCACGGTTTAGTTGATTCCAAAACCACAACAAAAATTGCCATGGCACCGCCGAGACTCGAACCCTGATACCTATGGTACCAAGCGCCAGAGCGCTGGCCACTCTGCCATTCAGGCCCGTAGGCACTAAAAGTTATAAGAATAATTTTCTATGTTCTTATGCAAAAATAAAAGTATTCATAAGAGGGTTTATTCCCTGTGTTTTTGCTGTAGTTCATTCCAAGATACAATGGAAATAAAGAAACAAGGTTTATCCATCAAAATGATGTTTTTATAATTAAATGATTAACAAAGATTAAGTAGGCTTATAAGTTTGTCATGAAATGTACCCCTGTTAATTATTATATTAATTGCTAAAGATTTCTATTGCTGTTAAAAATTTTATTTTAAAGAACTGTTCTTTTATAAAACTTTAAAAAATAGTTCTATATCTGAAAATATTTACATTTTTAATTTAAATTATCCGTTTTTAATAAGAAAGGAATTAAAAAATTTAAAAATAATTTCCATAATAAGTTAAACCAAATTGTTTCCTTCTCATTGAACAAGGGAAAAAAACCCTGATAGTCAAGAAAGAATAAATAATCTCTAAAATGATTTTTAAACAAAACTTTTAATTCTAACTTAACTCTAACTCAAATACACTTTTTTTTTAAAAAAATTGACATTAATAATATGTGATGATTTTCTGAAAACGAAATTTCTTGATGGATTTCTGTAGATAACAATTTTTAAGTAAATAATTTACTCCATTTTTTGCATGATGTATTTCTAGACATTAAAAAAGTAACTTGAATTTAAAGATAAATTCGTAAAAAATTACTTATACTTCTATCTAACAAAAACATTTTTAAAAACTAAAATATTGTCTTAACTTTGTATTAATGGTTCAAAATTAAATGAGTTCTTTTAATATGTTTGTATCATTCAAAAATAATATGATTTAATCAAAAATAAAAAATGATTTTAACAAAAATTTGATTTTCATCATTCAAATAAACAAAAATATTATAGCAAAGAAATAGTATTCAGGTTATATTTTAAGTGGAAACAAAAAAATCTTAAATTTTAATTAAAACATTTTTAAATATTTTTAATTAAAAAATTTAATTTAAATATTTTTATAATAAAACATTCGTTGTGTCTTAAATTGAGTTAAGTTTACTTTTGAGTTAAGCAATGCCATCCAAAAATTATTTTTTCCCTTGCCTTATTTGTATGGATGTCTTTAATAAGTTTTAATCCATTAGTAATAGTGAAGAATAAAAATTTCGTGTTAGGTATTTAATGCAATTTTAAAATAGACTTTTTAAAATAATTATCTTGTTTAAAAACAAAATAAATTACTCAATGATTTGAATCTATAAACTTTCTTCATTTCAAGTTAAGAATCAAAGTTACGTAACAATATTATTTAAAGATATACAGCACGTTATTTATAATTTACTAATAAATATATTAACTAACTACAATGTGAAATTTTAATATTAGAATACTAAATATTTTAAAATACAAGTTCCATTTTCATCAATATGAAGACAAAATTATAATTATTTAAAATATCATGAATAAATTTTAAATAGGTATGAATAACTTTTCCTTACATTGAGATCTGTATAAAAACAAGAAATTAGCCATCCAAAGATCTTCCTCAAACACCCTATAAACTTTTTACAGCTCCTAAGTTATAACTCTTACGAAGTATTTTGAAAGTTATTAACTTAAGATATCATTTCGTCTTTAAATGTCTTGCAAACGTAAAAAAAAAAAAAAAAAAGTTTCACATCTCTCTTTCTTAAAAATGTGCTTCTCTCCCTCACTTTCTGCTGAAGAAACAAACTATTTCCTATGCAAATTGCCACCATTACAACGCTGAGTGGGTATATTTCAGTCGGGGAAGTATACGACTGTCGTGCAATTAGGCTTTATTATGCTCGAGAAAGGCGTGTTTACGACGTCGTAACTTAGAGCTTCAGTCTAATGTTAATTCTATGGCAGGGACAATTGTCTCGTAGTAAACCGTTTCCTTAGAGGGAAACTCGTGGCATCTCTAATCGAAAACTGTTATTCAGTTTTTTTTAGTATTACTTGAGTTTAATATAAATGGTATAGTTTTTGTAGTTCAAATAACTTTTTCTTTTTAAAAGTTAATAGTGAAAATTCTTTCTTTCTTTTCGACATCTATTCGCATAATCTGCTCTTTAATTGGCTTAGGTATTGAGTTAGAACAAATTAGTAAATTAAATTTACTGACTAAAAAAATGCAATTGGTTTCAATTTATCATGGTTTGGTTTAGTTTGTCGCTCTATGGTCCTTTTTTGCACATTTTAGGCTAATTAAACCTAGACCTAGAGTTTAGTGTGGATTACAAACCACTAAAAACATCCATGCCACCACCATAATTCGAACTGCGGTACCAAAGGCCAGAGCGCTAGCCACTTGGGCATCAGGCTGCTGAATTTATTATGGATTTTTTTACGATGTCATTTATCATAAATCAAGAATTTCTTTTATGCTCTTTTTACATATTTGATTTTTATTTTACTTTTCTATTCATTAAGTGTTTAATTAATTTTAAGAACATTAAATAATTGTAGATTTACATAAAAGTATAAATACTAGTTTAAAAAAAAAATCAAATATGAAATTTAAATCATAAATATATAACATTAGAAAAGCGGTGTTACATAAGTTCCTGTTTCTTTCTGTGAAAATTGCATTTATTTCAAAACCATTAACCATAAATCGTTTTCAAAATATTACTTTACTTTTCTAAATATTTCTTTAATTTTTTTTTTTTTAAAATTTCTCTAAACATTACTTTAAATTTCCTAATAATATTTTACATATTTTAATTTTCTAAATAAATTTTACATAAACTCTCTAAATATTACTACACATAAGCATACGTATAGTAATATTTTTCTAAATATTACTTACATAAACATAAAATATAAATGTTCTGAATATGTATTGCAGAGGAAAATTGTCTAAACTCACAAATTTTTGATTTTTCTGTTTTTAACTTATCTAATAAATATCATACTATCAAAAGTAATGTGTCCTAACTGTAATACCAATATATTACGGACCAAAACTTACCTTACTATAAACATTTCCCCTTACCTTTAGATAGTATGATATTTATTAGCACCATATATGACAATAAACAAAAAAAAAATCAAAATTTGGAAATTAGAATTGTTACTTCTGGAGCACCGAATTTATGACAGTATTTATGTTTATCGTAAGTAATATTTACAGAAATTTAAGGATTTATTGTTAACGATTTACGAAAGTATGAGAATTACATTTCCAATGCCAAACTTCTAGATTTCTCTAGAACAGGGGGTAGCCAACCCAAATGATCTTGCGGAAATTTTGGAAATGCATCTAACTCCGCAGGCCGCATATAAAATTATGTATCCCCATATTAGATTTAGACCCACTATAGACAATTTTTTGAAGTTAAAAATTGAAACATAACGAGTTATTATTTTTGTCTTTACTATTATTCTTACATATAAAACATAGATAATATAATAATAATGATACTAAATAGCACATTGTAAAAAAATATATAACGCTAAAAATGAAATATAAAAACATATAAATATAAGCAAAATACAAAAAATGAAATCGTTAAAAACTATTTATTTTACTAGTGCGATATTTGTTTCTCCACTCTTTCACTTAGCTTTTGCAAATCGATCTAAATTTGGGTATTTTCACATCGTAATTGGTGTCCGTTATGTTTGAGCGTGTTGGTGTTTGGTCAATTTCATTTTAGAAAAAAAAAAAAAAAAACGATTCACATGTGTAACTTGAACCAAAAGTGCTAACAACTTTAACTAAGAGTCTGTTTTGCTCTGCTATCAACAATCAATTGTGCGCAAATAAGGATGGCCACTTCGTCAACGAAGTCACTTAGGTGAAACATAAAACCAGTTATATTAGATGTTCCAAGACGCGCGTGCATCATAAGTTAGCATAATATAATTTAATTATTCTGTGAGCTCATATCTGTAAACTCATAAATAAAACAGGCAATATCTGTTATATATTCGCAAGAATATTATTTTAAAATCAAAGTTAAAAATTTCGACAGTTAATTTTTGAATAAATGGACGCACACTTAATGTATTTTTTTTAATACACTGGTTTTCACTACTTTGGACATTATAAAATAAATATATTTTGGAAAAGTGTGATAAATTTCACGGGCAGTAAAAATATTCAAGGCGGGCCGCGGGTTAGCCACCCCTGATCTAGAAGTTTCACCAAATCATACATCTCACATTAAACATTATCACCAACATAACTGAATCTTAAGAAAAATGATATTTTAATCTCATACTCAATAGTGATTAATAACATCTTATTACAAAACAAAATAGTTTTTTTTTTATAACAATTCATGTCAGGATAAAAATTACTTACGATTTAAAAAACAATTATTTGCATAGTTTAAAAAATTTCTAACATGATTAAATCTGTTTTAATGCTTTTTAAAAAATAGAATATAAATTAATACTTCATAAATACAAAAGAATGTACTTCCAAATAACCAATTTTTAAAAATTTATTTTTTATTTCTCATAGATAAAAAAAAGAAAAAAATATCTTTAAAAAAATATTCACATCTTCCATCATACATAGAAATTTACTGCATATAATATAAAACGTCGTTGACATTTTATCTCGCTTATACTACTGAAAGTTTATTGTAGGAAGTTTAAGCATAACAGCTATATGCAAATAACCTGGATTTGAATATCTTTTGAATCTTATGAAATCTTGCAGTGAAAAAAAGGGGGGCGAGAGAAATGAAAAATCCTTTAAAATTATGTTTTTTTCCCTCTTTTTAATGAACTTATTTATATGTAAATAAATCTCATCACTCATTTTAGTCACTGGATTACATACAGAAACTAGTATTATAAATTCGGTTTTTATCATTTATCTTTTAAAGATTTAGGAATTTTATCTGAAGGTAGCCATATATTGTTTTATAAACAAACTTGGTTATAGATAGGGGATAAAAAATAAGTTTTTTTGGAATTAGAATGATGAATTACTTTATTGTTAAAAGCAGTTCAAGTTCTTTAATGAATTAAATTTTATTTTAAATACAGAAATTCCCTTAATTTATTCCAGCAAAATAGTAAAATCAGATTAAACTTTGAAGTGATAAATAAAATCTCAAATATTCTTCTGGAATATCTTGAATTATAGTATTTTATAAAATCTTTTGGTTAAATTAGTCCGTTCCTTTTTCGTTTAACTTAAAATAATAAATGTTTTACTGAATGAATTTTTAAATAACATTAAAAAGTTTTATTCCATGTTAAAACCACTCTATGGATGGAAATAATTAGTAATCCTTAAATTAAAATTATTAAATCACTCTTATAAAATAATATTTGGAGCCTGATGGCCGAGTGACTAGCGCTTCGTACCACAGGTTTTGGGTTCGAGTTCTGGCTGTGCCATGGATGTTTGTATGTTTAGAATTCCCTTTAAATGATAGATTCCTACTACTACTGCTACACCGCACCACACCACACCACTGTGCCTAGAGTTGAGTCATCCCAATACAGTTTGGGAATGATGTGGGCGAGAAGTCTGATTTGGGCCCTGTGACGTTCTACGGTCATATGAGACTAGGTTTTGGTTTGGTTTGCCGCTCTACGATCATCTTGTGTACACTTTAGGCTAAACAGACCGGGACCTACGGTTTAAAGTGCATTCCTAACCACTACAAATATCCATGGCACCGCCGGGATATGAACTCGAAACCTATGGTACAGAGCGCCAGAGAGCTAGCTACTTGGCCATCAGGCCCCTAAACCATAGATTTCGGTCTAATATGGCTGTAAAGAATTGGGTATAAAGTTGACAACCCTACTCCGAAAAAGAAAACAACATCTCACGTTTCAAAATCTGTAAGCAGCAGAAGGCTTTGGCCCATCATGGGGTTGTCACGCCATTGAAGAAATGAATATTTAAAAAGGAATTATTGCTTTTGTTTGAATCTTCTAAATATATTCAAGCACATTTGGAAAAAAATTATTTCAACTAATTTTTGATCATTAAAACATGCATGTTGCTTTAAATATATATTCTTCATTTGTTGCTTTCTATTTTTAAATTGTTTGTTGGCCACTATATATCTATTGAGATATTATAATATCTTTATACACTCATGCCCATAAATTAAGGATAATGAAGTTCAGGCAAAGAAAGAGACCGAAGCAAAACAAATTTGACTTGTTTGTAAAGTCTATTTATTAAACAAAAGGTAAAGAGCAAAAAAGATGCTATATGTTTGACATAATTAATAAAAATTGCGATTTTCACTCCCTGGAGCAAATTTCAAAAAGAACCTATTTACAAAAACAGTATAACATGGTTTGTATGATGGTTAATATGGAGTATGTCTCCCGGACGATGCAATACAGGCCTTACAACGACTAGGCATGCTGAGTATCAAATTATCAATCTGATCTTGGGGAATATTACACCACTCATCAAGCAATGCCCTCCGAAGTTCCGGTTGACAGGTGGGCGGGGGTTGACGTCGGCTGCAATTCGTCGGCCAAGCATATCCCACACATATGCTCTATTGGATTCAAGTCCGGCGAGTATGCTGGCCAATCCATACGGGTGATATCCTCCAATTGAAGGCATTCGTCTACAATGTTTGCACGGTGAGGACGGGCGTTGTCATCCATAAACGGAAATTCAGTATCCATGGCGCCTCGAAACAAACGTACATGTTGTTCCAGAATGACATCCGGATAGATGTGGCCTGTCATCGTTACACTCTGAACATGCAGGTCAGTTCTGGAACCAAGAATAATTCCCTTCCCAAACGAGCCATCCTGCACCACCGTAACGGTGTCGTTCAATGGTGTTCTCTTGGTGGTAACGGGTACATGGCGCTCTCCATATGAAAGTCCGGCGAGAATCAGACTGCAAACTAAACCTGGACTCGTCGGAAAACATTACACAAGACCACTGTTGCGGTGCCCACAATGCATGCTCTCTACTCCAGGTTAATCGCAGGCGACAGTGAGTTGCGGTAAGTGGAACACATCTGACAGGCCTACGAGCATATAGACCAATGTGCCCTAAGCGTTTGTACACGGTCTGCCTTGAAACTGTCATACCGGTAGCTGAAGAGAGCTGACGAGACAGGTCTGATGCTGTGCTCCGTCTGTTTCTTTTGGCAGTAACTGCTAAATACCGGTCCTCATTCGGCGTTATAACTCGGGGGCGACCTGCGCTGTAACATCTACTCACATTACCATCATCTTGGAATCGTTGCCAAAGCCTGGAGATGACACTCTGTGCGATTCCAAGTTCCTCGGATACTTCCAGCTGGGTACGTCCACATTCCAGTCGTCCGATATTTCTACCTCGCAAAAAAAAATCATCCAAATGCTTCCTTTGTGCCATAACTATGCGGTTATTACACTGAAAGGCTTTTAAAGTGCTTGTGAACAATTTTACTTCTTTGCCACCATTCCTTATATACCCTCTCTTACACTTCGTCATTGTGACGTGCTATCCGCGCCATCTGGTGGTTTCCTGTAATTTGCATATTCTTTTTCAAGTTGTGTGTGATGATTCTACAGGTGAAATTTTTATTTTAGAGTTCAATTTCTGTGTGATTTGAATTATCACTTAATTTATGGACATGAGTGTATTCAAAAGGCTAAATATTTGAAATAATTTCTGTTTAAAAAGCATGATTTTCTTGACTAGTAAAATAATAAAACGTATGCTTTAAAAATGCAATGTTAAATTTTTATATACATGCTTAAAATTTTAAAGCAGAAGAATTTAAAATTAAACGAGTCTTTATTAAACTTATTGAATTAAAGTCGACGAAAAGTCAGACAGGAATGAATATGAATAAATATTCTAGCAACATAGTGAATATGAATAAATATTCTAGTTACATGGTGCATATGAATAAATATTTTAGTAATATATTGAATATGAATAAATAATCTAACGATGATTTTGTTTTTCATTCATGCATGATAAAGTTAAGCTTGCATATTTTTTTCTTTTCTGAAAATTCAACTTCATTTATAATTTTCTATATTATTAAAGTTTTTAATCTTTCTAAATAACGAGCAAAATACTTATGTGTTTGTGCTTGGGCCTATCAATTTAAACACGTAAATTTCCAATTAGTATCACTCCAGTTCTTTTTTAGATGGTGCATAGCCAAATATCATGAAAAATTCTTTTCAGCTATATTTTAATACCTAAAAATTGTAGTTTTTCAAAATAAAATTTCGCATTTGTTACCTTTAGTATAATATCGACTATTTTTACGAGCTTATTCTTTGTATTCGCAGAATAGGTATAAAAAGGTTTCAATGTAATGCAAATTAACTTTCAAAAGTCAAAGGCAAGTTTAGTCTTTTCCTTGAATTAATGTTATTTTCATTTGGAACACATAATTCAAGCACACTCATTGTCATAAAAATTTGCCCACCAAGAAGAAATTGTTAGAACGATTAAAATTTTACATATGAGTTAGTAAAGTTGATTTTAATAAGTCATTATGAAATGAAAATTAAAGGATAATTTTATCACAGAAAAACTCAAAATGGTCTAGTACAGGGGTGGCCAACCTGCGGACCGCTTTGAAAATTTTTCTGGCCCGTGCGCTTTATCACACTTTTACAAAATATACACTCAAGAGCCAAAACATTATGACCACCCCTACATTTTGCAATGAACTCGCCTGGATGACGTGGAAGGCACGTGATCAGGTGGAAGTGGTATTTAACTGCTGCTGGAGAGTCTGAAGAATCATTCTATCACTCACTTCTGTGTGTGATTGTAACGGCTGCGGATCTAAGCGACTTTGATAGAGGGCAAATTGTAATGGCTCGAAGGCTCGGAACAAGTATCTCCGAAACTGCACGACTCGTGGGTTGTTCGCGATCTACAGTTAATACTTTATGCAAAGTGGATGAATGACGGTGAAACCAGCAGTAGACGACATGGTGTTGGACGTCCACACGCTATCAGAAAAAGGTCATCGGAGACTGTCTCGCGTGGTGAAGCAAAACCGGAGCCAGACAGTGGCTCAGCTGACAGCCCAATACAATGTCGGGCCAAGTAGAATAGTATCGGAGCACACTGTTCAGCGGACACTGTTGGATATGGGGCTAAGCAGCAAACGTCCCACTCGTGTGCCTTTGCTGACCAAGCGTCATCGCCAACTGCGCCTGCGCTGGGCCCGGGAACATCGTGACTGGTCCATGGATCAGTGGGAGAGAGTTGCCTGGTCAGATGAATCACGGTTTGTCATTCATCACGCCGATGGCCGTGTCAGGATACGCCGTCTTCCAGGCGAACAGTTGCTCCCTCAATGTACAGTAGGTCATACATAGGCAGGTGGGGGCGGTATTATGCATTGGGGGACGTTCTCTTGGGCGTCTCTGGGACCCGTGGTTGTGGTAGAGCAGACAGGGTATCTGAGCATCATTGCGGACCAGTTGCACCCTTACATGGCCTCTGTTTTCCAGCTGGAAATGGAATGTTCCAACAGGACAACGCCCCTTGTCACAAGGCTAAAATTGTGTTGGTGTGGTTCCAGGAACATGATGCTGAATTCCAGTTAATGTCCTGGCCGCCTAACTCACCGGATCGGAATCCGATAGAACACATTTGGGATGTCCTGTGACGGCAGCTCAGAGTTCAAAGACCACCAATTCGCAATATCTCGGGTTTGCGTGACCGTTGCTTAAACATCTGGTACAATCTGTCTCCGGCCATCTACCAAGGACTTGTGGCATCCATGCCAAGGCGGGTTGAAGCTGTATTGAGCGCCAAAGGTGGGCCAACTCGTTATTGGCAGGTGGTCATAATGTTTTGGCTCTTGAGTGTATTTATTTTACAATGGCTAATGTAGTGATGTGCAATATATATATTTTACATTATATGTGCATCAGTATATTAAAAAATTAACTGTCGAAATTAAGAGAAAAAATTAACTTTAATTTTAAAATAATATTCTTGTGAATTTATGACAGATATTGCCTGTTTTATTTATGAGTTCGCAGAATAATTAAATTATATTCTGCGAAACTCATGTTGAGCTCATCTTGGAACATCTAATATAACAGGTTGTAATATAAATATAAAAAAGTTCTACAGGGTTCTAAATCTAATATGAGGATATATAATTTTCTATGAGGTCCGCGGAGTTAGGAGGCATTTCTAAAAGTGGCCCACAAGTTCATTTGGGTTGGCCCCCCTGGTCTAGTATCTTGCTGGGCCACACATAACTTTAATGTACTTTTCAATGTGGTCAGTATTGATGCATTTATATCGAATGGCTTAATGTAATATCACCTTTCTCAATTGCTATACATGTGCCTCTTGTTTGAGAAAACTTCTGCTTTGCCGAACATGCCGACCAAGTCATCACGTTGGTTTCATATCAGAGATAAATTTGATGATCAAAGATGGCAGAAGGCAAGGACGCGCATTAATATTAAGGAGGCAGACTAGCGATGCACTTGCTGTGTATGACCGAGCATTACCCTGTTGAAAAATGCTTCCTAGAGAGAAATTAAAGATGGGATGTTATCATTATTAGAGGGGGATCGAGTGTCATATGCAATAAGGGACTAATGACCGAGTGGTTAACACTCTTGCGCTCGATGTTATAGGTATCAGGTTCGAATTCCGGCTGTGCCATGGATGTTTGTAGTGATTCGGAATCCACTTTAGGTTCGGATCATATGAGCGCCACAAAGCCCAATCAGACTTCTTTTCCTCCACATCATTCCTAAACTGTAAAGGGCGACTCAGCTTTAGGCACAGTGATGTGGTGTGGTGTAGTAGTAGTAGTGTCATATGCAATGACACCTCAAAACATCATCACACCAAATATGGGCATAAATACCGCTACAAAACAATAGCATTGAAGCATTCCTCCAAACACGCAAATGGTTGTTACCCGAATCCAAATAAAATCGAGATTTATCACCGAAGACAAGTTATCACTATTCCATCACACTTCAATACCCTTTTCAACACATCATTTTAAACGGAGTCGACATTGGGGGCTTCCAAGGGGTAGCAATTGTAAATGGAGCCGCGATAATAAGAAGATTTTCATGTCACCACTTTACAATTGTACGGATATACACAAGTGTTCCCTCTCGTGATAAAAAACATTTAATTTTTGTCAATGGGATTAATCGTTATGCTAATATAAATTAACCGCTAATTTTAACGTCTGTAAATTTTGCTACGTTTCAACAAGTATGTACAAGAATACTGTTCAACTGATCACAATTTTTTGAATTGAAACATAGAATATAGCTATTAGGAGCCTTAGCAGGAGAAATTCATTAAAAATTTAGTTTCTGTGTGTGTGAGTACACTTTAAACTTTTGACAGTCAAAACGAAACTTTGTGAAGGAAGTATATAATAGTTTTGATGCATGATGCGTAAGTCATGGAAAGGCATGCAAACAATTAGCAATGCATCGTATATGGAAATCATTTACTCTAAATATGATAACCTCCCGTAAAAATAAAAAATAAGGACATAAAAAATGGAAGGCGATATTATATTTAAAATTAACACATTAATGTTTCTCACTGTTTTCCTGTACAGTAAATAATAGCCGAAAAAATGGTGGTCATACAAGCACTCATTTTTAAAAGAAACATTTTTGTGGTTTGTATATACTGTGCATTATTCTTTTCGAGAAATCGATATTCGTATAGAACAAAGACAAGCTACATCTAAGCGATTGGAAAATCGTGTGGATGAAGAAAAAAGATGAACTCATTTTTAAGCATGGATGACCGAAGTTAATATTTGCAACAGTCAATTGGTAATTTTGCACATGACTTTTATGAATCGTTCAGCAAGACTAAGAGCCACAACTGGAGAATCAGAATGAGTTTCATAACGATCTGTGTCAGAAAGCACTATTCAATATCATTTATAGCAGGAGATATTTTTAAGGTAATGATTAATTAAATTAATGTATGAATAATGTAGTAAGGAATATCATTTTTGTCTGAAATTTCACAACGAATCCATCATCACCATGATGAAAGACGAAATCCTTTTTAACTCATGACAACCAAGGTTAACATTTCCATCAACTACGTTTGAACAATGATGATTCGAATCTAGCATCATCATGTTGGCGTAGGATGATGAAAAACGAAATTCTTTTTTAACTCGTGACGACCGAAGTTAACATTTCCAACAACGCCATTCTACCTCTGAATGACAGAAGATAGCTTTGCAAATGGCGTTTACTGATTGTTCAGCAACATACAAAATTATAATTCAAGAATTAGGAGGAATTTCAAAACAACTATGAATCTTGCATTGTGGATAAACACAAATGTCTGTCAGCTAGCATTGCGGTTTGATTTAAGGTTATGGCATTGGATTCTACTGTCGAACATGCCATATTTTGCCGTGCATATTTTATTCAATTCAGGCAAATGTTATTGCACACTCAACAGTCACAGATACATCTGTGAAGTTTTAAAAAACTTTCTGTACTGCATTTCTTTCAAAGCTTGTCTAAATCCATCTTCAAATCAAAAATCGAGGACAAATCCAACAGATTTTCCTTCACAATTAATCTATTCACCAGATTTATCGGGTATCAAACACGTCTGGTTGCTTAAAAGTAAGCACCTTACATCTATCTGCGGTTATACCAGACGAATCTTTCCGACGCAGCGTAAAAAGCAGCATGATTTCCAAACAGAAGTGCAAATATTTTTTATTCAATTCACCTTGTATCTCTTCGTAATATAGGCTTGGCTCTAGCGAATTGAAGTGAGCTATAATTTCAATAATTCCTGCCGCATGTTACCAGCAGTGCATGCGTAAATAATAAATGCCACCTAACGCTTATAAACAGCCACTCTTTTTCATTAATGTAAATTTGTTTATGCCAACTTGTCAAGCACGGTAGTGCTATTCCTTCGATCATTCCTGAAATTCACCGTCATTAGCACTCCAGCCACCTTCCTTCAACTCCGATAAGTTATCCGGAATAACTTCCGGGCCCTACAAAGGTTTCAAAATTTAAAGTCCCCCTGGGTATTCGATCGTTTTTAAATTCCAACCACCAACCAGGCTCTAGTGAGACGTGACGTCTTAAAAATGTGTTAGAGGAAAAAATTGGATCGTTAGATCGATGTTCCAAACGATATGTGAAAAGGGAAAGAAAGCAAGGGTAAAAAAGAACACCTGATAAACAGTTCGTCCCCCAAGAATTGAAGTGATAAAAAAGAAAGGAAAGAAGGAAAGCGAGTCATAAAAAGAGGTGTGGAGCAGCGAAGGTAATCGTGGGGCAGCTGTCGAAGGATGCAGTGAGCGAGCAGCTATAAAAAGTAGGACAGACGATGGTGAGGGATGCTCTGGGCAGAAGACAACACTTCGCTGGAGTTAGGGTTGGCAGACTGGTGAGCGTTATCGCTGTTTGGCGATGAAAAGTTGGCTGTTATACAGAAAATTTGAGAAAATAGACTGGAATAAAATTATTAAAGGTCAAATTCTTTTTATACTTGAAGAAAATGAAAGAAATTTATTTTTGCATTTATGAGAGTCTACTTTAAAGTGAATATGGAAAAAATATTTTATATCAAGAGTTAAGTAATGTTGCGTCTATGATGAACGCTCCTCCAGGCGGAGTGGTAACACTAAATAAGGGTTCGAGCATATCGAAAAAAGTATTATTAAAAAATTAATTTATTGAAATTAAAGCAAAACAAAATACATTCTGACATACTAAAAATACATTTACACCGATATAATACACTTAAAAAAACAGTATTGCATCAGTAAGCACAACTTTTAAACACACAAGGGCCTTTTTTTCGTCATTTACTTTAATACTTCTTCATTGGCGCAACAGCACCATGGTGGGCCAAGGCCGATGTTCAAGACAGATGTTTTCTTTGTACAGGGTAGGTGATAGCCCGACGCCCAACGCTCCACAGTCATATTAGAAACTGGATCTACGGTTTAAAGGGCATTACGAACCACTACAAACATTCATGGCCCCACCTGGACTCGAAGCCAAAACCTATGGCATTGAATGCCAGAGATAATTTAGTACTAATAAATCCAAAATATAAGTATTCGTCAGAATATTATCTTGATTTTTTTCGATTTTTTTTTTGCATGCTCGTCTGTGCAATTGTTGATGATTGCTTACGTTTCTTTAAAATTATTCATGATTCTGTATAAATCTACTGTCGTGAATATTTAATATCATGAATTGCAGCTAATATTCCAATTACAACATGCACATTCACGATAGATTAGAAATAGAAGGATCGACTCGATTGAGACTGGTTGGATTTGAAAGAGATGTAGTATTTACATACGTTTGGGTCACGGTGGTGCAAACGTTGTAGAATGTTCGAGACAAATCTGAAATTCTCGCGAAGCCTCGATCATGTCCGATATGATGGGCATAAGTAAGAAAGCATTAGACATTGGATTGGTTTGGTTTGTTTTACTCTCTACGATAATTTTTTGCAGAATTTAGGCTAATTAGACCTGGACCGACAGTTTAACGTGGACTCCGAACAACTAACAAACATCCATGCCCCTGCCAGTAATCGAACCGGAAGCCTTTGGTACCAAAGGACAGAGCGCTTGTCAATTGGCCACCAGGCCGCGGAAGCATTAGAGAGGCATCCATTCTGGTTTTGTCAAAGCAATGTATCTGTGTTTCCAAATATCAATAAATTTACTCATTCTTGGCAATTTGTAAAGTTCATAATTAAGACCGTAGTTTAGCTTAAACATCAAACTACATTATTGTATTTGTATGCAGGAGGAAGCTGATGAAAATTATGATTGAAAATTAGATTGCAAATATTGAAAGGTTGAAAACGCTAACTTAACTGACACATGATTTTTTTATGCAATGTTAAGTAAAGGTACATAACATTTTCAACAGGTAGTTAGAGTTTGGTACAATAAAAACATAGGTTCATAATTTTTTTCGACTGGTGCATCTGTTATACCACAAAAGAAAAAAAAAAATCTGTAAAATTGTCTAAAAAAGCGAATGATTATTGTAAAAAATATCACGCAAGTCAAAATAAATTTTTTTATCTTAATTAGAGAAGCTTCCTGTACACCACCGCAATAAAAATAAATTTGAACATGTTATCATAGAAAACAGAGGGAAAAAAAAGTATTGTTGCGTTTCCATAGCATCTGTCTTAAATGAGTTAAAACCATTTTAAAAATAAAAATTTGTTGTATTATTTTACCAAACACTTTCCTGCATATAAAGAGTAGGCGAAACATTGGTCGTGCCCTTTCGATTCAACATGTTATAAATTCAGACATTCCCTTTATTTAATTAGTGATGCTTAAAATAATAAACGGACATGAAATTTGGGAACCCTTTTTCACCGTCGACTGTCTAGCTGTGTGGGTGTTGACCTGTTTTATATGAAAATGGAGAACAGTTACTTAAAAATGATTTCTAGGAACATGCAACTGTTTTTCTTCCTTTTTACATATTGTGATTAAAGTGCACCTACAATACAAAAAGGTATATTTGAATAAACTTGCTAGAAATCGTCTAACATTAATAAATATAAATGGATACTGCACATAAGCATGCTACAGTGTGTATTCTCAGAGGTTTGGTTTGGTTTGTCACTCTGTCATTTTTTGCACACTTTAGGCTAATTAGACCGAGACCTACAGTTTAACATGGATTTCAAACCACTAACAAACTTTCATGCCATTGCCATATTCTCAGGGGGCATATGTATATATAAAAAAGCAAGATTTGTGTGATTGTCAACAAAAAAGAAAAACACGACAAAAAAAAGATTCGTAGGTCGAAGTTATATAAAGTTTGCAGATTAATATTCACAGTGGTTCGGGTTTTTATATGGCGCGAGAAGAAAGTTTTTGGACAAAAAATGGATATCGCTTACACAACGAAAAATTTAGTTATAAAAATAAATAAAATTATTTAATAAACAAAGATAATGATGCATGATGTTATAAAAAATGAAATATGGGAATTTTTAATCTGGCGTCATATTAAGTGAATGACTCTAATGAGCCACGCAAGCAACTATTATTTGGAGAGCTTCCTGATTGACATTACTAAAGTATGTGTAAAATTAAAAATTTTCAGCAGCTGCTTCAGAAGATGGACCAAAGCG
This sequence comes from Caerostris extrusa, assembly GCA_021605095.1. Lineage (NCBI taxonomy): Eukaryota > Metazoa > Arthropoda > Arachnida > Araneae > Araneidae > Caerostris > Caerostris extrusa. The sequence goes on along the minus strand of BPLR01005139.1, from coordinate 13,159 downwards.
TGAAATATTTGCACTATTTTCTAGAAAATTTGTTTCTGTTGTATTTGTTTTTTAGGAAATGGAGAAAAATGATGCTTGGTTATTTTACATTTTTGTGGACTGATTAACATCTCATAATAGATGGAATTGCCGCATTTGGATTTTAGTAATCTTCATGACTATTCTAAAGCAGAGTTGCAGCTAGAAAAATCATTGTGTATTGTGGATTTACAGCCTTGTTCATAATCGATCCTTTAATCTTCGAGAAATGTTGTTCCTAAAAAAACCTTCCTAATGGACTTAAAAAAAAACTACATAAAAATCATTATCAATACAAACGTGTCGATAATACTATGTATGTATCTATATCAATACTTTTTTTTGTTTGTGTCGAAGCAACAATTGGCTTAAAACTTGAATCTTAACAAGTTTAAGGCATTATAGTATTTACTACGTACCATTTTTTTCTCCCTAACCTACAAGAGCGTAATAAATTGGACACAATGGAGCAATTCGACAAGTCAAATGTTGGAGTTACAAACGGTCAACGTTAAGTACCGATTGCCTTTGAGAGACATAGCAGATATGAATGTCTTCCGAGATCACTATAACAAAACAGAGCGATTTCTCCTTGTTGGTTTACCTCAAATCACAGGTCGTTAGAGGGATTCCTTCGATCATGCTAGCTCTGAAAAATATTATAAAATTGCAAGTAGCAACCATTTAAGTTGATATGTTGTTTCATGCTGCATTGGCCATAATATTCTTGATGGGAATCTGATGAAATGCCCCAAAAATTTTTTTTTTTTTTTTCTAATGCAGCTGGCAAACACTTAGACAGCTTGGTCTTGGATGCCTTAAGGCAAGCGCTGCACAGGCGTACTCACTTTGCATTACCCAGGGGGCGTGTAACTTGAAGATAAGCCACGGACGTGGAGTAACAATGCCCCCGCAACGCTCTACGAACCTATTAGACCGGGACCTACGGTTTAAAGTTGATTCCAAACCACTACAAAAATTCCATGGCACCGCCGGGACTCGAACCCGAAACCTGTGGTATCGAGCACCAGAGCGTTAGCCGCGCGGCCATTCATGCCCCACAATGCCCCAAAGAGCACGAACTATTTTCCCTATTTCGAACAAAATTTTTTTGTATCAAACAAAATCCTGTACCACAGTGAATATTAATTTGCAAATTGCATATCTCTTCGACTAATATATTTTTTATCACTTTTTACTTTTTATTTTTGAATTACCTGTTATGTATTTCAACGTGTTAAAATAAAAAGCCTCGTGATGCACTTATAGTAACCACAAACTTGCTCAGATATTTAATAAAAGTAAAAGAGTTCATGAAAATGAACTTTTTTTTTTTTTATCGGAGAAGCGATTAATTATTCTCAACTTTGCTGTTTCGACTTTATAATATTTTCTGTGAAATGCTTTCATTTTTTTTTCCAGTACACTAATAAGCAAAAATTAAAAGGCTATTTTACACATCTATTTGGGACTCATAGTTAAGAATAGTTACCGTTTGACGGAATTATTAACTTATTCCAGCAACTCTAATTTAATCCAATAATACTGACACTGAATTTTCTCTCGAAAATCCTAATTTAATTAGAAATATTTTTTTATTAATCTGGCTAATTGGTACAATAAATTTGTTCCTTTTCTCATCGAGTTACATTTAGGAATAAAGTATTTATGAATAGAATGATTTTCTCAAATCTTTTTTGATTAATTTATTAAAAGAACATTTATTTCTGTACATTTATACAGATTGCTATTGATTAAAAGTTTAAAGAAATCTTTTAATTATACTAATCACTCAGCTTCTTTTAATAAAATTAATACGGAAATAAAAAATAAACTATAATATCCTATGAAATTTAAATAGTACATAATTTGATCTTCCTCATTCAGTTAGACGTAATTAGAATGATAAAGTTTGTATATGCATTAAAAAAAGATACATTATTAAAATTAAATTTAAAAAAAATGTGAATATATAAAAAAATATATGAATTACATAAAAATATACGAATTACAGTTTTAAATTGGGAATTTATTTAAAAATTAGAGATAATTCTAAATGTGAAACTTCGACATTTTTTTGTTTTTTCTAATTCAACTTATTTTCAATATATTTTTTTTTTTACATTTACATTGAGATATAATAAAATATATATCAAAGAAATAACGGTTTTAATTTCCTAAACGCTCTGCTTTATATATTTTATTTGAACTTCTCTATAAATTTATGGCAAAAGGTAAACAACATATATGACAATGCAAATAATCTGTATCAATATAACATCTACGCCATTTTATTATCAATATATAACCATATATTAATTGAAGGGTAGTAAAGAATGATTCCACTAGAGAAACATAAGTAATACTGGAAGATGTTTTAATGTTTCCCAAGAAAGAACTTAAAAAAATCTGGATTATTTGATAAACGAAAATTAAATTCAAAAACTTTGCCTTAGATCGGTTAGATATTTCAATTTTTGCTTGAAAATAAATTTAGTTATTTTGACTTAAAGAAGAAAAATAACTATTGCAACATCAGTTCGTTAGTTTCAAAGTACAAGGGAAAAATGTCTACTATTGTAGTGGAATTTTAATTTCATATTCAACGACTACACTACTATACAACGACTACAACTCGTGTGTATATACAGTGGGTAAAAAAAATATTGGCAATTGCCTTAATTTATTCATATTGACAAATAAATAAAATGTTATGCAATTTTAGCTGTCGTAATTAAATACAAGACATCTTAAATATATAAAAATAGTAAAAATTTTATTTTATTTTGCATTTTCTACGATTTTTCTTTCAAAAACAAAATTTGCATGCCAAAAAGTATTGGCAAAGTTTTAACTGCTATGCAAATTTTGTTACATTGAAGTCACTTGTTTCGACTGATAAGAAATTCTACCGGTATAAAGTCTGCAAAACTACTCCCAAAGTGTCTATGCATTATTTTGCGATTATTGCAGTAAAATGACATCGAAATCGAAGGAGTTGGACGTTAGTGTTAAAAACTCGATTATTAGGCTCAGAAATGAAGGTTTAACTTATCGTGCTATAGGAGTGCAGTTCAATATAAGTTTATTTACTGTCAGAAGTGTTGTAAAAAGTTCAAGGAAACAGGATCAACGGAAAATAAGATTAGAAATGGACGACCTCGAATATTTTCTATAAGAGAAGAACGTGTCATTATTAACAAGGTTAAGAGAAACCCTAAAATAAGTGCACCCCAGATAGCTAGAGATGTTGCTTTCACTTTGCAAAAGACTTTCAACGTACAGACTGTGCGGAATGTTTTACACGAGAGAAGTTATTATGGAAGGGCAGCTAGAAAAGAAACCATTCATCTCGGAAATAAATAGGAGAAAGAGGTTAGATTTCGCAAAATCCCACGTTGATTTATCTGAAGAGTCTTGGAACAGTTATTTTTTCCGACGAATCAAAGTTTAACATTTTCGGCAGTGATGGACGACGATATGTGTGGAGGAGGCCAAATACTGAATTGGAAAAGAAACATTTAACTGCTACTGTAAAACATGGTGGAGGAAGCGTCTTAGTTTGGAGCTGTATGGCAGCTAATGGAATTGGCAACCTGCATTTTATTGATGGTATTATGACAGCACGTACATACATTGAAATTTTGCGCCATAACTTAAAAATTAGTACCAAAAGCTTGGCTTGGGAACATCATTCGTTTTTCAACAAGACAATGACCCCAAGCATACAGCGAATTCACCCGTGAATGGCTACTCTACAATGCTCCTAGCCAATTAAAAACCGCACCTCAATCGTCTGACATCAATCAAATTGAAAATTTATGGCACCTGCTGGATCTAGAAACATATAAAATTTCAAGTAAAGACGACCTCAAACGTTTACTCTTGCAAGAGTGGCACAAAATTCCCAACAGTACAACAAAGACCTTAGTTTCCTGAGAAATAGATTACAAGCTGTTATAGATGCAGAAGGTATGCATACAAAGTACTAAACATATACTGATTTTGTTTTCGCTCATAATTTTTGTCAATTTCATAATTTTGCCAATACTTTTTTATCATGTAAATTTTGGATTTTCTCGTAGATTTTGACTAAAAAAATATTTAAATGAAAATTTCGTTATATTTGTTTGTCTTTTCTCCTTTTGTAATCGCTATGTTAAAATAAAATTTGTAAACATACTTTGTTAGCAAATATGATCATTTATAGGCGATTGCCAATACTTTTTTATCCACTGTATGTTTTAATAGATATCGTTGGATTATTTTACGTTTGACACGAGAGAACTTCACGCACATTAGAAAAAATGCAGCTCTTTGCAAATGATTTCTGATCTGATATTAATTAATTCAATAGTTAAAAGGAAGGACTGTGTTACAGAAGTACAAGTAATATTGGCCCATTGTCTAATGTTTCTTCAAGTGAAATTTAAAAAGTTTGGAATCCTTCGTAATAAGAAAATTCAGCTAAAAAAAAAATTTTCCCAAATGGGATATAACAATTCTGTTTAAATCAAAATATCCAGAAAACTATTTTAAAAGAAGAAATACTACAATAAAAGTAATACGTTTGTTTCATATCATATTGTGCTTTTGAGATCTAGAATAGGCAAAGGTATTAGATGCACTTAGTACAATATCATTGAAAGACGATTGTATCAAAGCCTATTTGAAGGTTTGGTTTGCCGCTTCACGATCATTTTTTGGTACACTTTGGGATAATTAGACAGGGATTTACAGATTACCGTGGACTCCGAACCACTAATAAACATCCATACCACAGCTAGGATTAGAAGCTGAAATACCAATGGTCAGAGTTCTAACCAATTGGCAATCAGGCCTTTCTATTTGGAAGGAATAAGCTAATAGAAACCTTCAGTCTGACATTTTTAGTAGAACGTTATATACGAAGTGATGCGAGATGAAAAATTATTTGATATAATCAGACAGACATTATTGACATTTATATATAGAGGAAATGATCTGGAAAACAAGAGAATTATTGGAAGTGCTTTTTTAATGATGACATTATTTTGTCCATCACCACTGAAATAATGTTTTAGAAACAGTAATTTAAAGACAATAAGATAAATACAGTACCGCATTATTGAAAAACAGTTATAGAGTGAGAAACCAGGAAAGAAAATCCTGAACAGTATTATTGAGTGATAGTTACAGAACAAGATATTTAGAAATAGTATGCAACAAATTAAATTTATTATCTTGATACTAATAAAAGGAATTTATGAAAGAAGTAATCTGGGGAGATAAACGTATGAAACTCAACCAGATTGAATTTATTGAGGAATATTTATAGAGTAAGTAATCTGTAGTGAGGCCTGATGCCGAGTGACTAATGCTCTTGTGGTCGGTGCCACGGGTTTCGGGTTCTAGTCCTGGTGATGCCATGGATATATGTAGTGATTCGGAATCCACTTTAAGCCGTAGGGACCCGATTTAATATGACTACAGAGCGTTGGGCTCACAACCCTACCGCGTAAAAAGAAAGCATGTCCTGTCTTGCAGTTTTACAGTAAATTAGCCCATAAGTAAGTAGATCCAATAGTAAGTACCTTGGACCACCTTGGGTTGTTTCGCCAATCAAGAAGTATCTTTATAATAAAAGATATAGTTGCATCCAAAATCAAAGTATTAAATACAAACAAGCTATCCATAATACTGATGATACTGATAATACTGATGAAGAAACACCTGGAAAGAAAAAGGTATGAAATACATCAATTTTAATACCACAGAGTTCAGGATCGAATCCTGGCGGAGGCATGGATGTTTGCGAGTGGTTTTGAATCCCACTTTAAAATGTATGCCTCTAATTAGCCTAAAACGTGAAAAAAATGGCCGTATATCGCCAAACCAAATCAATTTTAAAATTATTAAAGACTGTTAGCTAGAGAAAGACCTAGAAAAATTGAGTTATTCCTTAAAAACAATCATTATTTCTTAGGCACATTGATGACGACAAGGGTCTCGGAAAACAAAATACTAAATGTATGCAGTCTGACATTATTAAAAATAAATTCATGGATATGGAGAATAAGGTAGAAAGAGATGGATAAATCGGAGAATATAAAGTTATATGCGAAATAAAGTATGAAACAACTAACGGATATTTTTAGAAAGAGTAGAGGTACCAATATACAACAATAATGTATATTACAATGACAATTATTTTCAGAAAAATGATAGACGATGGTTTGGCATTCCATTTTTTTTTTCCAATTTGAATGTAAAATCAAATCAATAGTCAATAAGTAACGAAGTTTCTTTGAAGGATCTTTTATAATAAAATTATGATTGCTAATATGTCTCATAACAAATATTATAATGTCATATCATTTTCAAAAAGGAAAAATCAGAGCAATGCTTGATATTTAATTGTCAACGGAAGTAAGACTTATTATTTCACTTACATTTTATTATATTTTTTCCCCAAAAATAAATTAAGGTAACTGATCCACGTTAAAAATCAAAAATCTTTTTATATCGAAATTTTTAAAATTTTATTTCAAAGATCAAGCATTTAGCTTTCGAAAACAGTTTTAAGTTTGTATCTAGAGCCATTAGGAGCCCAGATACAGCTGTTTAATCACGAGATATTAGGATACAGAATTCTCGTATTAAAAACTTAATTAAATTTCTGAAAAACTACATTTTTGCAGCAATGTCGTTCACTATAACAGTCATAATTGTTATAATAATTTCCAGAATCTAATGAAATTATAACTAGATGTTTTTAATGATGGGATTTATATATTGAACTGAAAGGTTTTAAATATATTAATTTAGAGATGATTTGTTGAATGGATGGTTGTCATTTTGTGCACACTTTAGGCTAATTATATCGGGACCTACAGTTAAAAGTAGATTCCAAACCACTAACACCACGCATAGCAAAGCCAGGATTCGAACCTGGAACCTGTGGTACCAAAAGCCACATCGCTAGCCAATTGGCCGTCATTCCGGGAATTAAGAGATGAGTTATTGGCATTTTTGTTATGAATATTGCTTTTTTTTTTTTTCTTATATTTTTTTTCTAAATTAACCGATTAGAATATTATAGTTTTTTAAATCTACATTGTTGCTTATGTGAACATTTATGCAAGTAAATATATATTTTGCATATTTTTTTTTAGCTAGGATTGTTGTAAAAAAATACATACCGATTTCTTCCCCATTTTAACAAAAAATATTCATGTATATATGTTAATTTTCATATTTATCAATGTTTTATAACATCAAAAATAATTTCCCATTAAACATTTTTTTTAAATTTTTGCTCTGAACATGATCAGTTACTTTACAAAATATATTCAAAACAAATAAATACTCAAATCAGAAAAATAATTTCAGCGCACAAGCAAATATTATCAAAGAATCTTTTACCTCTTGAAACTCGAAACTAGTGCATACCTGTTAACTTTTGAAAAAAAAAAATTTCATTATTGTTTTAACTTCACTTCAGTTTTACACTTATCAATAATTGCATGCCATCATAACCACCATTTATTTAATCGACGTCAAAGTCAAGTTTTTTTTCGGAATTGGAAAATTATGGGATTTGTTAACAATTCAAGACACGTATAATTTTGCATCTGAAATATGTAAAAACTCATCAGTAGTTAAAAAAAAAATAAGAAATAGTAATTAATTTATAAAATATCAAAATCAAAAATTCGATACATTTTTTTTTTGCAGTTGACAAACACTTAGAAAGTTGTCTTTTACTTCATAAGGCAAGCGCTGCATCGACGTTACTTACTTAGCACTACCCAGGAGGTGCGTGTAGCTTAAGATAAGCTACAAACGCGGAGTAACAACGTTCTACGATCCAGCAACTCTCATCAGATCATGTTAGACCAGAACCTACAGTTTAAAGTGGATTCCGAACCACTACAAACATCCATGGCACCGCCTTAACTCGAACCCGAAACCTAGGATATTGAGCGCCAGAGAGCTAGCCACTCGGCCATCAGGCTCCCTATAACCATTATTTATTTAATCTATGTCAAAGTCAAGTCTTTTTTTTTTTGGAATTGGGAAAATTATAATGTTTGTTAACAGTTCAAGACATGTATAATTTTGCATACTTGAAATATAAAATTATAAAAACCTCACGAGTAGTAGTTAAAAAAGGAAGAAATAATAATTCATGAAGAAGGGCCTGAATGGCCGGGTGGCCAGCGCTCTGTACTACAGGTTTCGGGTTCGAGTCCCGGCGGTGACATGGAGGTTTGTAGTGGTTCGAATCCACTTTAAACCGTAGGTCCCGGTCTAACAGGATCGTAGAGCGTTGCGGGGGTATTTTTACTCCGCATCCGTAGCTTATCTACAAGCTACACGCACCTCCTGGGTAGTGCCAAGTGAGTAACGTCGGTGAAGCGCTTGACTTAAGACACCAATGACAACCGTATAAGTGTTTGCCAGTTGCATTAGAACAAAATAAAATTATGAAAAATCCCATTTATCCAAAATTTGTTAAAAAAAACTCCATTAGAATGGATATCCATCTATATAATTTACGAAGGATCCATAAAAAATCATGAATGTTTTTGGGAACTGCACTAGAAAGAAAAATTGTCTGTCTTATAATAAACAAATCAAAATATCTTGCAGTATACCAGACATGTTGGCACCTACTTGGCACTTTCTCAGCAATCTGGCAAACCCAAACTCTGTTTTCTGGTAATAATGAGGTCGGGAGAGAAAAGGTGGTAGAGGAAAAAAAAAAAGCCAACTTCCCCAAGATAAGCTACCGAAGAAGGATGATCTCGTTCCGGGCTCCCAGATTACGGGTGCGGAACGCTGTTGATCTTATCCCTTCTCCCTATTCGATGATGGTTTTGTCCTCCTTTTTCCCTATCCAGGAATTAATGGACTCTATGCTCTTCAACTCCCAATCCATACCGATTAAGGGAAGTTTTAAAGCGAGGGAGGTGATGGGAGGGAAATAATTAGCCAGCAAAGGTAACCCCGCTTTTATCTAGTAGTGCATTAAAAGATAAAACGTGGAAAGGATCGTCTTTCGTTCGTTTGTGTGTTGCTATGGGGGAATTTCAATTCTAGGCGTCGTAAATACTGCCCCGGGTATCATTAAAGAAGTTGAATCTCGTGGTATTTTTTGTTTGATGATTGATATGATAAGGGTGATGTCTTTTGAAATCGGGTTTGAAATTAAGAAGTTCTTTTTTTTATCTTGTATGAAATAATATAGTTAGCAATTTAAAAATGTATTGAATTTATAGTTAAAAGCCTAAATTTAAAATAAATACGTTGAATTATTTTTTTAATCGATAAAATTCTAAGTGCCATGTATATGGTTTGTCTCTCTACAGATATTTTATGCACACGAGAGCTAAATAGACCGGGACCTGCAGTTTAACGTGGATTCTGATTTGGTTTGTCACTCTAAGGTTTGGTTTGGTTTGGTTTACGATTTTGGTTTCGCTCTAAGGTCATCTTGAGCACATGAGGGCTAATTAGACCGGGATATACAGTTTATTGTGGATTCTGAATCACTAACAAACCTCCATGACACCACCAGGATTCGAACCATATGTTTGTGATTGAAGATCCAACATTTTAATTTTTAAGTTTTTCAATTGCTAGTTCCTTACCTTTCAATGTTAAATGAGAAGTTTAGGTATGAACTAAATAAATTCGTCCTCTGATATCGTTAGTATTTCATTTCCATTAACTCTATAAAAGGGAAAATAACATTAGAAGTAACCAAATATTTTAATGTTTCTTAAAAATTATGTTTGCCATAATATTAATATTTTTTTTTTTGTCATTTATTTTTTGTGTCCAGGATTATAATGCTTTTTTTCACTGGTAATATTAAAATTTCAAGAAATATTTGTCTGACACACCCAATGTTACCTGAAGCACTTACACTTTTGAATCTGTAAGTACTTAGGATAAGAATAGTCATAAGAATAAGAAGTACTTAGGATAAGAAATTAGTCATAATAATATCTTATCTGAAATAAAAATAAAAAAAAAGAATTGTGTCGGCCAATAAAGCCTTTTATGGGTTAAGAAATCTTTTAAATCCCTCGCAGAAAAACTATATTCTTGTTATATAAAACCCTTATTAGACCTATTTTGATCTACGGCTCTGAAACATGGACTTTGGCAAGATTTGATCACGCCCATTTCAGTATATTTGAGAGAAAAATTTTAAGGGCTATTCTTGCAGGTTCTAGGGAAAGTGATTGTTGAAGAAGAGGGTACAACGCAGAAATTCATAAATGCTATAAGACCAAGATATTATAAAAGGATTGAGATCAATAAATTAAACTGGGCTGTTCCTGTATAGAGAATGAATGATTTAAACCCTGTAACAAGGCTCGTTTTGGAAAAAAGCCAAAACGGAAGAAGGCGACCCAAGATGCGATGGATAAACACTGTTGAAAAAGATTTTGCTATATTAAAGATTAAAAATTGGAGGACCATTATCACCCAGAGGAATGCATGGAAATCTCTTCAAAAGAAATCCTTGGCCCACCCTGGGCTATCTTGCTATTGACGACGATGAATTTTAAAATTAATTCTACAAATGAAGAATGTTTTCATAATATAAAAATGTTATTTTAAAATATTGGGCATTTTGATTTAAATCATTCTCCACTAAACGGCAGATATGTAACAGATGCAGCGTTATCTAGCTCCTTGTGTCAGTATGACTGCTACATCCACAATTTTGACTGGACACTTTTAGGGAGAATGACAGAATGGCATTTGTGGGAATTGTACACTTCGGTATCGGTTTATCAAGCCCAATCCTCACTATATAAATACGGAAGCTATCGGTTCGACTTTATTAGTTGGGATACAAACTTGAATACTCTTATTCAGAAATCCCATGTACTATTTATAAAGCAGCTCATGCACATCTTAATTAAAAAATTTCAGAAAATTAAAATTGGTAATATTTTGTGCCATTTTTCTAACATTCTGTATTTATTAATTGACTCAAAATTCGGTTGGATATTGTAGTATAAAAATTTTGATTTTTATTCAAGGAACCTATTTTTATTTCCGTTTATATAAATTCATGATTTCATGGTGAGAAAAATGACAGTGAAAAATAATTATGTGAAAAGAAAAATATGTTTTATTTTTTCTTTAGTTCGGCTATATGTAGAATTTTAGAAAAACAACTTCCTTCTACGCCTAATAGAGTTATAAAAGCAAACATAATTCAATGTTTTCCCTTTATATTATAAATTTTGGAGAAATCATGAAATGAGAAATAAAAAAATTATTGGGTTTCAAGAAAAATATTAAGGAAATATACAAATTTTTCTTAATGAATAGTAAAACAATTTTTATTTTGAAAAAAATCGTATAGGTATTTTGCATTCAACTTTTAATATAGCCCTAATTGAAAATAGTGATGTATTTGAAAGTTAAAAATAAAATGAATAAAAGGTACTTCACTGTTACAGTTATATATATCATCGACATATCCTCACACAACTTCATAGAGAAAAGCTAAAATAGCTTTACAAATAAATATGTACAAAACCAATTGTGAGCTTGAGTACCTTCAGGAAATCAGGAAAGGAAATTTTTTTTTAATATCATGGGAATAGCTATAAGAATAAAAGAATATACGTACATATGTATACGAAATATACTATAATAACATATATATATACGTATAATAGCATTTGCAATATATAAATAATATGTAATAATATAATAATAATATGCAAAGCAATCCGTAATGCTTTAATTATATTGAAATATCTGCTATTAAAAGATGTATTAAATAAACGTAGACGTAATGCTTATTAACACATATTTAAAGATATATTCCTACGGCAAGGAAAACAAAATTATTTTCATATTATAAAAATTTCTGCTTATAACTAATAACAATAGCGCCCTCCGATTATGCTGCCACCCCTTAACCAAGTTACTGAAAATTTTTTTTTTTTAATTCTAACCAGAAAATTTTTACACTTCTTTTTATCTTTTACCCAGTGTTAAGCAGCGTATGCTCATTTGGAAAGGGAAATAACAACAAGGGAGCTATCTTTTATTTTTCCCACCACCTGTGTGAATTTGTTCGAGAAGCATTTCGCAGACTGGAGATCACGTCGGTCAAACAGCACTTTCCTAAGATGTAGGGCAATGGGTCACAAAGTAACATGATTGCACTCAGAGCTGAAAGGTTGATAGCACGAACAACACAGCGATCATGATGAAAACAATATCAGTCAAAAATAAAAGGACGCATTCCTAAGGTCTAAGTTCGAATAATATATAGAGAAGCAAAACGAGGATGTACTAATTCTGATGACACTTATTGTAACACTGCAGCTAGAAAACGTTTTTCATCCTTCCAACAAAAAATATGAATCACATCTTCAAATGAACACCTACATTATTCATTTTTATGAAAGCAATGCCATACATCATAAAAAAGGATAACCATAAGGCATTGACGTACATCTTACTTCATAAGGACTATAAATACACGTAATATTAAAATACATAAAAAGTAGTGAACATCTCCTTATTAGGTGGGGGGCCTGAATGTCCGAGTGGCTAGCGCTCGGTACCAGAGGTTTCGGGTTCGACAGTTTAAAGTAGATTCCACCTACAGTTTAAAGTGGATTCCGAACCACTAACAAACATCCCCAGATCGGGTTCGAACCTGAAACCTGGGATACCGAAGGCCAGAGCGCTAGCCATTCAGCCACCAAGCCGAGATTTTTCAATGTTTATAAGTGACCAATATTTTTTTTTCTTTTCTAATGCAGCTGGCAAACACAGACACCTTGGTGTTGGATGCCTTAAGGCAAGTGCTGCACAGACGTACTCACTTTGCATTACCCAGGGGGAGCGTGCAACTTGAAGATAAGCCACGGACGCGGAATAACAATGGCCCCGCAACGCTCTACGATCTTATTAGACTGGGACCTACTTTTTTAAAGTGGATTCCGAACCACTACAAACAACCATGGCACCGCCGGGACTCGAACCCGAAACTTGGGGTACCGAGAGCCAGAGCGCCAGCCACTCGGCCATTCAGGCCCCTAAGTGACCAATATATATAATTAAAAAAAAAAATATGCATCCAATATATATCTTCTTCTTCATTGGCTTG
>BPLR01005138.1:0-57784 GCA_021605095.1 Caerostris extrusa | reverse complement strand
TAACAACTTAATGAGTTTAAAGATGGAATATGTAAACTATTTAATAATTTAATTCATCAAATTAATAGCAAAAAGTGATCATCAGAAATACACAAAGGGGATCAAGCTGCAAAACTGGTTGAGGTCAGTTTTTCAATTAATAATACAAAAAAAGTGAATAATATATTTCCTGAATCAAAATTTTTATTTCAAATTTGGAGAACTTGGTAATGAGTTAACAGAATGTGGACACAGTGTGGGTAAACCTCCATGGTGTATAACGTTGAGTCAGCTAAACATCTTTCATTCTAATAAAAAGGGCTTATTTTTCAGCTCAAGGAGTCTAAAAATTAGAACTCAATAATTTATTTACATAAGGGGAAAAAAAGCTTTTTTTCAAAAAAGGCCACTTAAATGGATATCAAGATGAACTTGGCATTTAAAAATTTTTATGCTATGATGTACAATCCCCTACGTAATAATAAACAACATAAAAATAATTTATACGAAATAAAAAATATGAAAAATAAATATGGGTAGAAAAATTATGGTATAAAAATTTATTTTACATATTGGAATTCGAATATTTACTGGGATACCACAATCAAATGAATTTTTAAAACTAATTTACTATAAAAAGTTTAATTCATTTTTCATAAAAATTCCACTTATTTTGGTGCATTAGGTAGCTACGTATATATGATGAAATTTTCTGTGTTTTCGACCATTAGCCAAAATATCTAAGGCTTTGAAACATGATGTTGTATGTTGAAACTGAGAAAAATCAGTGTAAAGTTGGGACTACTATAAGAGACACATTATTTTTTGTTTAATATATGGCATCTGTAAAAAAAAAAAAAAAAAAAAAAAAAAAAAAAAAAAAAAAATTGACAATAATACATGGATTAGAAGACCAAACAAGGAAATTGAAAACCTAAATAAAAATAGAGACATTGTGAGATACATCAAATCACAAAGAATCCGCTGGCTCGGACATGTACTACATTGCAGAGAAGAGGGAAACGGCATTAAAAGGATTATGCTATGTAAATTGTTGAACAATAGGAAGAGAGAAGACCAAGGGAAAGGTGGATGGATGGTGTCGAAGTGGATCTTAGACAACTGAAATTTATTAACTGGAATACATTGACATTGGAGCGAGACAGATGGAGAGCTGTTGTGTTGGGTGCTCAAACCTGTACAATGCCAGTAAAGAAGAGGTTTGGTTTAGTTTGTTCAAAGACTCTCTAGTCCAGTAGAGAAGAATAAGAATATATATATATACATATTGTTGGATAAATAAAAATAAGATTTTATAAAGTCTTAAACATTTTTTATTTGGCATAAAGTGCTTAATACATTTTCGAAAATCAAGCTGAAAATTTAATTTCATTTTATAAATTATAAATATTAATTAAAAACAGTTGTAAATAATATTACCAAGAATACTAAAAATAATGATAAATGACCATTCTCACGCTTCTAAAGTTTTAATTTTACAGTTTGACAGCTTATTTACATAATACAAACTTGATATACAGAAAGCGTAAAATTCAACAACATTGTGATTAACAGATAGGACGGAATAGGGAATTCCATGACAAGCACAGACAGGGTGGAGTTAAAAAATAAACCAGAAGCACAATGAAAATTACCATCCTGGCTTGCTTCACTAATTCGCACGAACAAAGAAATTTCTCATCACAAACCGTGACATGCTATCTCTGGAGGTAAAAATAATGAACAGTATCATAATTTCTGATGCATAAGAGCAACCTATTCATTAAAGCATTCAATTAAAAATTAGCATGAGACGTAGGGCAAGAATGGTTCTTGAGAGCCTAGAAAATGACCAAGACGGGGCAACCATTAATCAAATTTGTCAAGGAAGCAAATATTTCTTTCACGAGGATGGCAACAAAAAACAGGACTACCCGTCAACTTTTAGAACCTGATCCCGCCTTTAGTGTATTTTGATGAATGAGAATTCTCAAAGTCATAAGCACAGAGAAGTGAATTTTTCAATTGGGGGAAGGAAGGGTCGAAGGGAACAAAAAATCACGAAGGAATCATTCGTTTTAAAAAGTATGACATCGCTTTGTTTTGCTGAATGTTTTTGTTCACGTTCCACTATGAAATGTTTATTAAGATTGATTGTTCTGGTAAAAGAGGTTTTCAGTTCTTTTTGAATAAAATGAATTGTTCTTAGCTATTGTTTGTTCTTGAATGGTTTTCTCAAACTTTGTTATGCCTATGAATTGTTAATTTGTTTTTTTTTTTTTCAAAAGAGATAGCATTTGCATCGGATACAGATATATTGTCATGCATTATTCTGGAGGATGGATTGATATTTTGTAGAATATTGATGTTTTCATTTTATTTTTAAACTTGACGCATCGTAATTCATATATTAATACCTGATAGTTCTTAGAAAAAATGAAAATGTCAAATTCTAAAGACATAATTAATTTTTATTTAAATTCGCCATGAATACATGTATAACTAAAACAAAGAAAAGTCAAATATAGTTCTGTAAAGAAGGTGTTGAGTTTCTCTGCTCTGGTTGCACAAAATGATTACCTCCAGTTTTGTTTCCTATTCTCTTTATTTACAGCTTTTGTACAATCGAAGTAGTCGTGATCCACAATGGCCGTTCCTCACAATATTTGGATTAAGCAATACCAATTGACTTTCGCTTCAATTGACGTTCTCGTTTTTTTCAGAATCTTCGTGCCAGTTGATCTTCGTCTAAGTTAAAATTTATCTTGTGCTTGTTCATACTCTTTTAATGAACTCAACTCTCTCGATCTTTCCTTTTCTTTTTTCTTTTTATTTTCCCCCGCGGAAAAAAAAAGAGAAATGGCCTCGTCCTTTCAAAATTGACGACTTCTGTGTTAAGGCTTCTAGAAATACACTGGACATTAGTTGAGCAATGAAACATTTAAGGTATGTCATGAACTCGTCCCTCTCTGGCATACCTTACATGTTTCATTACTCAGCCACGTTGTATCTCCATCGCTGTGAGGATAGGGTTTATTATATGTCTCTTTAAATTTGGTCCTCGTTAGCTCTCAAACTTGGACAATTTAACATGGTTGATCATTTAACCGTTACGCCTTTGCATAGAGATTGTTTGCATAGGATATAATTCTAGGTTCACATAAAGAGGTAGGCACATTGAACAGGATTTTGAAGTTGCTTAAAAGGCAATGTTTCAGTTAAGTTACGTAAATTGTTGCTTATATACACTGAAGTGACAAAAGTCATGGGATAGCAATATGCAAATTTTCAGATGGCAGTAGCATCGCGTGGAATGGGTATAAATGCGCAGTGCTTTCGCAAAGCTTTCATTTCTGTTCAAGTTATTCATGTGAAGAGGTTTTGACGTGATGATGACCGCACGACGGGAATTAACAGACTTTGAACGCGGAATGTTAGTTGGAGCTAGACGCATGGGTCATGCCATTTCGGAAATCGTTAGGGAATTCAACATTCCCAGATCCACTGTGTCAAGAGTGTGCCGAGAGTATGAAATTTCAGGCATAACATGGACAGCGCAGTGGTCGACCGCCTGCACTTAACGACCGAGACCGGCGACGTCTGCAAAGAGTCGTAAAATTCTAACAGACAAGCAACACTGCGTCAAATAACCGCAGAAATCAATGTGGGACGTACAAGGGACTTGTCTGTTAGAACTGTGCGGAGAAATTTGGCTTTCTTGGGCTATTCCAGCAGAAGACCGACTCGAGTGCCTTTACTGACAGAACGACATCGCTTGCAGCGACTCTCGTGGGCACGTGAGCATATCGGTTGGTCCCTAGATGAATGGAAAACCGTGGCCTGGTCCGATGAGTCACGATTTCAGTTGGTAAGAGCTAATGGTAGGGTTCGAGGTGGCGCAGACCCCACGAAGCCATGGACCCAAACTGTCAGCAAGGCACTGTTCAAGCTGGTGGTGGCTCCGTAATGGTGTGGGCTGCAGTCATCATGGCATCAGTTATGGGATGAAAATGCGCTATGTCACCGGGCCACAACTGTTCGCGATTGGTTTGAAGAACATTCTGGACAATTCCAACTAATGATCTGGCCATCTAGATCGCCCGACATGAATCCCATCGAGCATTTATGGGACATCATCGAGAGGTCTGTTTGTGGCCAAAATCCTGCACCATCAACGCTTTCACAATTATGGACGTCTATCGAGACAGCATGGCTCAATATTCCTGCAGAAGACTTCCAACGACTTGTTGAGTCCATGCCACGTTGAGTTGCTGCACTTCGCCGGGCGAAAGGAGGGCCGACACGATATTAAGAGGTATCCCATGACTTTGTCACTTCAGTGTATATTATATATCCATTATAAATCTCAAAACAATATGAAAATGAAATTGATCCTATTAGTTATCTTTGAAACTATTTGTTTTCACTTAATCAACTTTCTCATGCTCCTACTTAGTCCCCCTATCAAATGTCGTACCATTCTGATTAGTAGATCTAGCTACAGATGATTCTAAGCAGCATCAGTTTATTTTTGATTTTGTGTTTGGGAATGCACAAAATGACCATGAACCGAGTACATCCATATCATTACCACTAAGGTAACTAATATGGAACTGACCACTTCTGTGTCAAAATTTCTAGAAACGTGGCATACTTTACATGTTTGGTTTCTCAATCACATTATATGCCATGCTGTGTGTATAGGATTTATCATATGTCTCTAAATTCCGTCTTCGTTGTGTCCCAGATTTGAACAATTTAGCATGATTGATCATAACCTTTAATTTAAGCCTTTCCGTTGAGATTGCTCGCCTAGGATAGAGTTCTTAGG
Organism: Caerostris extrusa; assembly: GCA_021605095.1. NCBI lineage: Eukaryota > Metazoa > Arthropoda > Arachnida > Araneae > Araneidae > Caerostris > Caerostris extrusa. Next base: position 52,974 of record BPLR01005138.1, on the reverse strand, counting down.
TTCACATAAAGATGTGGGTACATTGAACAGTATCTTGAAAATGTTTAAAAGGTAATGTTTTTTAGTAGTTTCGTTATTGCTATTCATAAACATATCCATTTTTAGTCTGCAAACAATGCAAAGAGATTTTCACTTAATACACCTTCTCACTGTCCTACTTAGCCCCCTATCAAATATCGTACCATTCTGATTATTAGATCAAGCCACAAATTATTCTAAGTGGCATCAGTTTAACTATGACTATCCTGTATATGGGAATACACAAATGGACAACGAATATAATACATCCATATCATTGCCGCCAAGATGTCAATAAATTCATGGCAATATAAATGAGACTTTCAGTACGATTATAAGACACTTGCATAACAGTCAAAATAGCTTCAGGAGACACAGATTTTAAATTCAAATGGGATGGTTACTTTGTAAATGAAAAACAATTTTTTATTGAAGAAAGCAGCATTTTTTATTCATAAATTCTATATCACACTTTATGTAAATGAATTTTGAGTAATATTCTATACCGCTGTGTTTTAGATTGAATTGAAGAACAGGTCATGCATTTAAACATTATGACTGATTTGTCCAAGTTAAACTACTATATATTTTTTTTGGTTTTCCATCCTACGCTCTGTTTCACAGATGATATAAATGAGTCTTTCAACAAGATAACATACCATCTGCTTGACAGATGAAATCATAAAAAAGTAATAATAATATCCATTATAATTTCAAACGTGATTTTTTTTTAAGAAAAGGATAATCTATTAGGAAGGAACTCTTTAGTAGGAAGAACACGCCTTTTTTTTGTTATATATTTTATTCTTTAATATAAATAAATCGTTCAGTACAATTCAAAGCCATTTGCATATTATATATTGAAATGTAACATAAAGTATACTAATTATATTTAAATGTGATTATTGTTTGTATAGAAATCTTAAATAATCTTTCTTGCTGAAGGATTCCTTTCTTAAGTTAGTTATTACTGTTAATGCAAATGAGTCTTTCAGTAAGATTGTAGCTGAAATAGATATCAGGTGTCATATGGAAGTTAAGATGAAAAGTGAAAAGGACACAGATGAAGTGTTTAAATATAATGCGGATTCATATTTAACAGAAGGGAATCCATGGATGTGATATTATACACCCATATGTTAAGTTAAAATATAAAGAACAAAAAAGTATAAAAAAGAAAGATTAAATGCGATTCTTGTTTTATTCATATAGATTAAGTAATCATTTACTTGGAAGAATGATATCAATCTTTAATATTTAAGTTCTTTATCACGCTATATACAATGAACCTTTTAATATATTTCTATGACACGTGCATTGCAAATTAGATGGAAAGAATAAAGACTACAGGTTATAAATTTAAACATTATGATTGAATAGGCCAGATGTCATAACTAAGTCAGATGTCATAACTATAACTGATGTCAGTGTTTTACTTCAGTTCTAATTTATACATGATATAAACGAATGTTACAGGAAAACTACATATCATTTATAAATGCCACAAAAAAAAACTGTAAAGTGATTTTGAGTCTGATTATACATGCCGATGTAGTATACTTTTTTCTAGAAAGAAAAAAAAAAAAAAATCCTTTAAACAGTGAAGAGCAGTCTGTACTTATGTTCTATTGTACACCTAATAAAAATTAATCTTCTAGTAATATTTATGCTATTTGCGTGTCAAATTGAAATATAAAAATTGGTTATGATTCAAACATAATTATTTGTTTACTGCTTTGTTTAAACGTAATATTACAATTAAAGAAACATAGGCTTTTCATCCTTAGATCTTTATTTCACCTTTTATACAAATAAATCTTTATATTATATAATAGATTATTTATATGATAAATGAAATATAAATATATAGTGTGTTAAAAGATATTAATACAGCCTTCGCAACTGATATAGATATTTTTTAATGCATAGTTTTCGAATAAATAAAATTTTACAACCATCCGCAGAAAAAAAAATTGACAAGGGATACTTTTTTGGCAAATGATTTTTAATCTAATTTTGATATAGTTTTTTTTAAAAGAAATTAAATTTAAATAAAGTTTATTTATTGTTTTTTATCTAATATAATTTTCTACTAAGTTTCGAATAAATAATTGATTTTTTACTTGCGTTTTGTAAGATATGACATAATTTTGGAAAAGTACCAATTTCTACGTGGATTTCAAAAATTTATTGTTCATTTTACGGATTTGTATTTTATTTTTGAATAAACAAAGAGTAAAGTTTCAGATTAAGTTTGCCAAAATACTAAAATGTCCTCATTAAAATGATCAGCATTTACTGGATTCACAAATTCGTATATGGATAGTAAGTGATTGAACGAGAAATGGGCACCTTCAGAATAAATAAGAAATCTGAAAAAAAAAAAGAAAAATCTCAGCTTCTGAATTTAAGGAAACTGAATGATCAACGAGTGAAAGAATATTAATAAAAAGTATAACAAAAACCTGATCTGAAAGATTATAAGCAGAGAAAAAAAATTGTGATTTCTGTGAAAAAAAAAAAAGGTTAAAATGATCTTTAAATCACGGGATTTTTATCAAAAGTCCTATATTTTCTAACGAAATACATTTCCAGGTAAGTATTTTTCTTGTTTTTTTTTTTTTTTTTTTTTTAGCCAAATAGTGGTGATTAAAAATGTGTAATAACTTTTTAATGGCACAATGTTTCCTTAAAAAATATAATTTTTATTTTAACTTTTAAGGGCCTGAATGGCCGAGTGGATAGCGCTCTGGCGCTCGGTACCACAGGTTTGGGTTCGAGTCCCGGCGGTGCCATGGTTGCTTGTAGTGGTTCGGAATCCACTTTAAAAGTAGGTCCCGGTCTAATAGGAGAGCGTTGCGGGGGCATTGTTACTCCGTGGCTTATCTTCAAGTTACACGCGCCCCCTGGGTAATGCAAAGTGAGTACGTCTGTGCAGCCCTTGCCTTAAGGCATCCAAGATCAAGCTGTCTGTGTTTGCCAGCTGCATTAGAAAGAAGAAAATTTTAACTTTTAAACACTTTTTATAACTGGTATATTGTAAATTAAGAGAAAAATAGGATAAATATATAACCCAGAAAGTGTAAATCTCACACTGAAATATCGAAAGGAGACCTGTGTGGTGATTGATGGTGTTGGAGAAAATTGTATTTATGACGTTGAAGTGACAGGCTAGATATGCATCAATTTACAGATTCATTAGCATAATGAATTAGCACAAGTTAGGAACGGATATGCATGTGGTTTTGATTTAGTGTTGTTCATGGATACAAAACTAGATTTGAAAAAAAAAAACGAACTGCACAATTTGTTAAAATTGAAAAAGAACGTAACATATAACACACAAAACACAATTATATAAGAAATACAAAATCGTCTTAAAAGCCAGTTTGTTTAAGGGTCTTTGTATCCTCTGTACTGCTTGAAACACTTCACTCGACTCTGCACACGCCCTTTTCTTTTTATCCCTCTCCCATTATCGGTTCCAAAGTCTAATGTGCAAAAAAATAACATGCAAACTCCAAAGTCTAACGTAAGAGTCAACCCATCCTTATTAGAATCTATCAACCTTGAACTCTTTCCCGTTGGCGGTATTTTTGTTTCGGGAAGACATGGTGGATCCTTACTAAATTTCTAAAATTATTGGTGACAACAGCATGGATGACCTTAACTTTCAGCACGATAATGCAACAGGATATATATCACTAAAGAAGTAATATTCGCTTGTATAGTATCGACATTTTAGACCAGGGGTCACCAAACTTTCCAGCCTTAGGGCCGTTTACTCCAGTAAGTACCAAGGGCCAAAACCGTTTTAATTTTCTGCCATTATCTGTAATTTCTAGACTAGTCGCCGAGTACGTGCTCTGAGCGAACATATGCTTGCTAAATTCGCTGGTTCAATTACTACAATTACTATAGTGTGTATCGATACGACCGTGACACTTGACGACATCTAGTAGTCAAAAGCAGAAATAGGTAGGTAATATCCTTTATCGCTAACATATGGCGCTAGTAGTATCGAAAGCGCAGTAAAAATTAAACATTCGTGAATAATATCTTTGGTTTCGAGAAAGTTCTGGTGTATTCTACTCACTTCGAGATCATAGTAATTGAGTATACACCGATCCCTGTATTTTTTATCCAACTTATTACAGCAACAATAAGCTATTCGCTGTCGCGGGCCGGATTGATGTCACTGGCGGGCCGCATTTGGCCCACGGGCCGTAGTTTGGAGACCCCTGTTTTAGACTGTTGACCACTGTTTTCAGACTTTAATTCCCCCTGGGCATTCTTGGAACATTTTAAAGCTAAAATTAAAAAGCTTTTAAAGACAATCTCCAAAATATATGAAATGATAAAAATGTTGCCAATCAGTATTTAACATGTTCGTATAATTGATGCTAACATAAAACTCCCAAGACAATGTTATCAAACATAAAAGCAAGTGTAATTATTGCCTATGATTAATAATGAAAAAGCTTTGTTTTAGTTTATTTTCAAAGCTGATAAAAAACATTTGAATTTTTAAAAGTACTAACACTCTTAGACAAGCTTGTACCAACGTGATATTTGTCTTTTCTAAAAAGAATAAATAATATTTTAAACAGAAATAATATGTTCCCATTTGATACAAATGAATCTTTTAATATGTCAAACTCATATTAGATTAAAATGAAATGCAATTTCAATTATTGCCTATGCATTGAAATAAATTCAGCAATACTGCATGCAATTCACATATCAGATGAAGTAATTAAAAGAACAAAAGTTATTGACTACAATGTAATGAATGCTTTTTTATTTTCTGGAAAGAAAAAAATAATAATCTTTTTATGAGAAGAAACACTTTTTTTCCTAAATACATAAAAAGGAATCATCAATAAAATTATTCGGTATCTGTATGTTAGATTGAAATAAAAAACATTTACATATATTAAAATTTCAAATGAAGATTCAAATTTCACACTTGATTCAAATTAATTGTACGTTAAGATTTTATGTATCAGTATCTCGTTTTAAAGTAAAACAGATTGAAGCATGTGAGATATAAATTCAAATATGATTCCTGCTCTGTTTACCCAGATTAAGTGTGTGATGTCCGTCCTTTCATTAAGTAGGACACCAGTATTCTCAAGCCCGGCACGTATGCGAATCGAAACAAATCGATTGCAGAACTAATCTGTGCAAGCAACCCATCTTGTAGTATTGTCCACGAACCCTCTTCCATCTTCCTTAGGAGCTCCTATGGGTGGGAATCCCCTTCACACGTAGAAAGCGGGGTCTTCAGTAATGACTTCTGATGAGGATGGGGCGTTTCCCTTGTTGGTGCGGATGACGGCTCAATTTGAGCAGTGTAGCACTCGCCACCAGAGGTAGGCATTTAATGGGTGCCTCAGTCTGTGGAATCGCCAAGCAGCTGTTGGGGAAGTTGGAATTGCTGATGATTAATGCCCTCTTTCTTCAGATTAGGGTTTCGTGGAAGGGTGTGGAATTAATTTCTGGATCTGCTTGTTTGGGTTTTGGGAGGGAAATTGTTTTTAAGGGAGATGGTTTTAATTAGTTTTTTTCATTATAAAAAAAGGATGAGTTTTAATCACAGGATGCAATGACATAGACGTATAGACCCTATACATTATGTACTGACATAGATATCGTATTTGAATACTAAGAAGTTTCATAAGTACACATATGATGAAGCATTGACATAAAAATTACTATTGATTATTTAAATAAAAAATAATCATTGTGCGATGATGGATGTAGAAAAATAATGATTGATAAACATGTATTTCAATCATGTATAAACATATATTTTAATCATGTATAACGCATTTCAATCAACAAGCAGACTGATATTTAGAGCAGCAATGAAATCTAGCAAATAATTTTATACTTGATATTGCAAATATTGATGGTTAATGCCTTCTTCCTTCTAGCTATAGTTTTGTGGTATGTATTTCAACCATGTATTAATATATATTATGATGTACAAACATGTATTTCAACCATGTAGTATCATGTATTAGCATGTATTATATCAATCATGTTTATTATGTATAAACACGTATTTCAATCAACAAACAGGATGATATTAAGATATGAATAAAATCCAACAAATAATTTCATACCAGAAATTGCAAATACTGAGGATTAATGCCTTCGTCCTTCAAACTACAGTTTTGGGGTATGCATTTCAACCATGTATTATCATTTATAAACACGTATTTCAATCTATAATAACAATGTATTTAAATCAACAACAGGATGATATTAAGATATGAATAAAATCCAACAAATAATTTTATACCAGAAATTGTAAATATTGATGATTAATGCCTTCTTCCTTCAAGCTATAGTTTCGTGGCTGGGGGCAGATTTAATTTCTTCATATTTCTGGACCTGCTAGTTTGGTATGCGGCCAGAGATTGCTTTAAGAGGATTAGCTAAAAAAAATTGTAAAGAGTAGAGAAAATAATATGTATTTAGTAATATTTATATTCTATGAAATTGATACCAAAAAGTAGTAATATTTTGTTCCATTAATATAACTATAGCATGGTTAAAAATTAACAAGCTGGAAATGTGGTTACAGAAGTAACCTTTACATATTTGCATTTTACTATATTGTATGAAATATTGAATTACATACTTACTTTTATAATTTATCACATGATAAGAATATATTTTAAAAAATTGCCTTTAATATATGCTTTTATATTTTAAATGGGATTTGTTTTTATTTAATAACACAAAATGTTATGGGTGAAGAAGGAGGAATAATTTTATTACAATGAAATATTTTTATCCAATAGTCTCGAAGTGATTTGCTTCCAAAGTAGATTCTTTTGAGTGCATGACAGCATATGGAATGAATTACTAATTGTGAATCGTTAGGTGACAATCAATCTTTAATCGCTGCATTTCACTGTCAGCAGCTAAGACGCGTAAAAATATTTTTGCATTTTTGCAATATATTTTATTTCTTGACAGGCAGAAAAGAAGTGAAGTGACTGAATGACAATGCCAAATCCAATGCTAAAGTGACTACTTGAATTATGCTTCACCCATCATATTCTACCAATTTTCCTCCAACAGATTATCATCATGTCATCAGCGTATTACTATCATACCTAATCACTTTCAGGACTTTGGCTACTTTAAGAGGAGATGTTGAAATGAAGCTAAATTGTTTTTCAAGGCAAAACCAAATAAAATTTATAAAAAGGCATCTAAAATCTAAATGGGGAGATGTTAATAAAAAGGATAAATATGGTGACTATGTTGATGATTAAATAATTTTTGCTATGTTTTTCTCTTTTATTTCAATAGTTAAATGGACAGAGCCTCCTTATAACTGGATATATTAAAACCATTCATAGTTGTAAAAGAACTGCAAACGAAGAAAAAGACTGTTTCACCAACAGCAAAAAAGCAAGAAATTGGAAGTTGGAAGATGTTATTAAAAAGAATGACTATGTTGATGGTTAAATAATTTTTTTCTATGGTTTCATTTTTTATTTCAATAGTAAATGGGCAGATCTTTCGTATAACTGGACATATTAAAAGCATTCAATGTTTTCAAAGAACAGTAAACATGACTACTTTTTCATTTTTATTTCAATAGGTAAATGGACAGATATTCCGCATAACTGGATGCATTAAAAGCTTTCAACGTTGTAAAAAAATAGCAAACATGAAGAAAAAAAAACCGTTTTTCCAACAGCAAAAAGCAACGAATTTATATTCAGAAAATGAATTCAAAGAATATCTTAAATCTTAAATGGGGCAACTGTTGTTAATTGACTTGTCTGTGATTTTTCTGATTCCTGCTCGCTAACATATTTCTCAAGGAATTAGCAAGTTTCTTACACAAATTTAAATAATTTTGTATCAAAATAAAAATAAGCCAAACTAGAGCAAATTCAGATGTATTCTCTAAAAATGCCTTTCTACCATATTCACACGTTCAAATTAATACAACTCAAGCCAGTGCAACGAGTTTTGAAGCACAACACAAAATGTAATGTATTCGTGATAATACTTCATTCCTAGATATTGCAAGTAATATTTGATTTAATTATTTAGAGATATACAATTTTATTCAATCTATGAAAATTAAAAAGATATATATTGACAGTTGTACCACACGCCCTGTGGAGCAAGTCACGCATATAAAAAGCCTCTTACATCTTTTGCATTTTATTTTATGGGAAGAAATAAAATAATGTAGGCAAAACTATTTGTTCATCTCTATTCTCCTTGAAGCCCATTGAAGTCAATTTATTCATTATTGAAAAAAGCCAAGATAAACCTCTCGATAAAATCAAACAATGGGAGGAGTTCCGTCACTTGAACATTCCTTTTGCAAACACTTCAGGCGCAAAAACATACAATTACTGGAATAAAATGTGTGTTCTGCATTTATATTCAAACATATTGATTAAATTATAAAAGTAGGTTGGTATAAAGGGATAGTTCAGTAATTGCGCTATCAAATTATCATTATTATTATCATAAATTATCATTTATTTTCCTTTATTATTTTTTATTAATATCAAATAAATTACAAGGTATTTTTGTACAGAATTTAATCCTTTAGATTCTATTTTTATAAAAGCTTATTTAGAGAAATTGAAGGATTTAAAAAGTGATAACAAAGATTTTTTTTCCACTCGTGGAATTTCATATATCTGAAATCAGAAAATAAATGAATGAAAATTAATTATAGTCTATCCGACTTTAAGCCTAGTTCTAACTTATGTAGAAATTTTTAGCACAAAACATTCAATATTATAAAGTTGGGTGAAATATTTTGAGGTTCTGTGAAATAATGAAGCTGAGCATTAAATATTAATGCTGTTAAATATGACCTGTTTTTAAATATTAATGTTTTTAAATGTTATTTGTTGTTAAATGTTAACGTTGTTAAATACTATATGTTGTTAAATGTTAATGTTGTTAAATATTCCCTGTTGTTAAATGTTAATCGATTTTAGTCTTGCTTTCAACTCTCTTAAATAGACTTAAATCCCATATTACTCAATATTCCAATGTATATGCCAATTCAATGACAATTAAATAAATAAAATGTGATATAATAAACTATCGTATAAAACTAAAACTAATTTATAGAATGGTGTCTTGCTTCACGTGGCCTATTTTCAATTTGTTTAAAGTCTGTGAATATAAAAATGCTAAATGAATTCATTGCATAAAAATTACTGACCCATATATCTCATTAACAGAAGTCGAAAATTAAATAATTATGACTTTTAATGATTTTATGGTTACAGTTAAGGATCTGATAGTTATATAATATAATTTTGATTTTTACTACAGTCGAAATATACAGTCAATAATTCAATGAATAAATCAGTGATGTCACAAAACTATAAACGCCATGATATAAGGCTCATTTGCTTGAACAAAGATAAGTAAATTGCAGAAAGAAAATGATACTGCTCTATGGGCACGTATATGTAGTTTGCAAATAAAATTTAAAATGAAAAAATGAAGCTTTCATAGTTCCTTTAGTATTCTCTGTTATGAAAGTATTTTTTTAACATAAATTTTATAAAATGCAAATTAAGAAGTCAAATGACTGGGGAGAACTTGGAATAATGTTATGTTTAATATTAAAAACTATTATTAAAGACATGACTTACTGAAAATTCTCAAGGAATTGCTGAGGTTATTGTCCACACAATTTAAATTAAATAATATCAAATTTTTGTGAGATTATTTTCCTTCATTTAAATAAAATATAATTAATACTTGTTAGACCAATACAATGTTTCTGTTTTCAAAAATAGTTTTATAACTCTAAAATAACACGTTTACTGCGAGGGATTGTTTTTGTCTTTCAGCTTAAAAGTTTGCTGTCCTATGGACTAGAATGTTGTTATTGTTATGGCCTTGTCGTTTTCTGAAACTTATAGACTTTTTACAAGTACGAATTTCTTTAAACTACTTCTATGAATGGTTATCATAAAAGGTGATAATATCACTGTGATTCTCATAATTTAGTTAACATTGTGAAACAAAACTCAGGATGTCCTATTGCTGTATATCTTACTTATAAATCTAATAAAATAAGTCTGAATATTTCAGCAACTAATTATTCAGCAACAAGGTTCTAATCAGTTTTTCTTCGTGTCTTTTTTCGTCAATATCTCATTTTAACAGAGTAGTTAAATAATATGTTACTATCTAAAAGCCAAGGTGATAAAATCTGGCATCCATTGCTATTTCAAATTAGATGGCAACACTGATTAGAAGAGGATTGTAAATTACATAAGTATGGTTTAGAATTACAAATTGAGCCATCATCTTGACTAAACATGGGACACGCCTTTAGTCATCAGTTATCATTATTAAGTACCACAATCGCCGTGAAATATCTCCTTTCACTTTGGTATACATTTAGCAAGATGGAAGACTGTTTTTGAAGATTACCGCTTGATAAAATATCATTTAAACCCTGAATTTACACAAGCAAATTTCATAACTACACAGTGATAAATATTTGTCAACGAGATATAAGATGATTTATTTTGTTGATCTTCAAAATAGAAGTATTGACCAGTATATAAATTAAATACAAATGCATAATATTTCATGTTATGATACGCAATTATCAATTGATCTTTTGGCATCAAAATACTTTAGGAAAGCATTTTATCATGCTTCGTTTTAATAAAACATTCCATTGAAGAGATTCTTCTGAAATGAAATAGAGGAAAATGCAAATGCTATAGCAATGTTTAATCAGTAAATTCAGTAATTTAATCAGTAATTTCAGTAATATATTGTAAATCCATCATTTTGATCTGTCGTTCTCTAACTTATTTGTCTTTCTGCTTCCTTTTAAAAAAAAAAAATTACTTAGCACCTCCCCCTTCCCCCTACTTTAAGAAAATTCAAAAAGGTGTAATGAAAATTGTGTTGTTTTATGTAAACTCGATTCTGTTTTTACATGACCTTTTTTACACGATTTTTATTTAACACGAATTAGAAAAAAAATTATTTCCTTTTTACACCACGTATTTATACGAACGACCCAAATTCTAAGAAGAAAATTTTGATTTGCTTTTATTTTTATAACTACGATATTGGAAGAGTGTAATGTGATTTCCATTTGTGGGCATTCCCCGAATTTTATAACTACATTATGAAAATTTGTCTGCTTTCTCAGTATTTTGAGTTTGGTATTCAAAGTTAAAAGTAGCTTTTTGATGTTTTATAAATCCTTGTTTTATTAATTATAACTGAAATATTTTTCGACATCCCTTACATAATGTCACATTACTCACCTATAACAAAAGCGAAATGGAAAGAGAGCTCTTTGAATATTAAAATTCTTATTTTATATCGCTTTGAAACTGGGCAAGGTGTGACTTCTGTAGGAAAGCATTTCGATCAAGCGTCTCGAATTTAAAGTTCTTTTAATTATACACAATGCACCCGACTATACGGTCTTAGAATATCCAAACGGTCAATTTTCTTCCACCTAAAACTACATCCTTGATACAACCGTTAAATCAAGGTATAATTGCGACATTTAAAACATACTACGTAAAGTGAATTTTTCAATTCGTTTTGGACAAACTGAAACACTAACTGTCATTGATGTGTGGAAGAAATTTTCAATTATGGATTGTAACAATGAAATTGAATTAGCTCTAGCTGAATTACAACCATCAACTTTAAATACATGTTGGAAAGCTGTTTGGTCAGAATGAATTAAAAACAAAGATCCTGTCCTTCCTATTATGGCTGAATTTTGTGTTCATGAATTAGTGACATGCTTTTTTCCTTTTCAAATGGCGAGTTACCTTGTATCATCCATGTACAATCTTTATGAAATAAATGTTTAAAAAATCTAACATGAAAACTCATGGTATATTGTATTAATTTTTGCTGATTTCTTAGGACTAGAACAAATCTTTTATTTTTCCCATAGATGCAATATATTTTCTTTCACGTATTCTTCTGGAATGTATCTATAGGATAAAAAAATGAATTAGGTTTATTTACATACCTACCTTCGTCTTAAACATATCAAATAAAGATTTTTGTAAAAACATTTTGAAGCTTGAAATCACAAAATTATTTATAAGAATTAACCAGAGAAGAACTCCCATTACATATAGAAGAGTTTTGAATATGAATTCCTTACTTGAAGAAGTGTACCATCATCAAGAAAATGATTCATCATTAGAATAGAAGAAGTCTACAACGTGATACATCTTCAACAATAATAAAGAAGTCTAGTAAGTTTATAAAATGATCCATAATCACAAAGGAACATTGTCATCTGTCTAGAAAGTGATCCACTGTCTTCCACTAAGCAGCTCAAACCCAAGGCTATGGTAACTTACTAGTTAGCTGATTACTCCCAGAAACTCAGATGTAGCATTCGTATATCAAAAGCCGAGGCTAAAGATATGTGTTCACCAAGGTTAAAGCATGCAATTAAATCTCAGCCCAATTCCGAGTTGCCTCATAAAGCAAAAACACTTGGTTTAAAATACCAACAGTCTCAGTGGAAGGGGAATGGATGGAAACAGAACAAATCAAAACAGACAAAAATTACAAGGAATAAATAACAACATAACAGTTAATGTATTTGACAAAGCAAAATAATCTACAAATGCACAAAATGCGTGGAAATAATGAGGTCATAACAAGTTAGTACAAAAACAATGAGGCTTGTTATCGTTAAAAAGTAAGATAAGTAACGAAAATAAAAACAGAATTGGTAACTAAGAACAGAAAACAGAAAAGGGAAAATAAGAAGAACTGAAAAGAATGAAAACAAAGATCTCTGGATCACCTCGGATGCTGGATGCTAATACACATGATTTACCCCTTGAGGTAAATAAATTAAATGGTGAAGATTGTGGAAATTTAATCATCCTACAATCGTCTTTCTATTCATTAAAAATTGAATTACATATAATATATAATTATGTCAAAGACATCAATTGAATTTAAGTACTGTAGCATTACAATGATCTTTTAAAATAATACTTTGAAAATTAGCAATCTTGTAATATCCAATTATTCTTACCATAAAATCTCGCAATATTACATAATAATCTGATTTAAACTGATTAACAAATTGAATATATAATTTAATTTATAAAAGCATCCATTTAATGCAATACAATTCCATTTGTTATGCCATACAATTCCAATAAGCTGATAGCTTTTTACTTAAGATTCAAAATTTCAAAAGATTCAACCTGTAAAAGTAACCTTTTACGACCGTTATCCTCATTTAATCCTACTTTAGAAAACTTGTTTATAATCTATTCAGAAGGATACAAAATGGTAAACTGTCGTTTATGCCAAACCATGGGATTAGGAAGTTAAATATTTCGACCCCATTATCATCACTCAACTTTCAGAATTTAAAAAGAGGTGTTAGAACCGCTTGAATAACCTTCGAACACATACTTTTTGAATGGCGGGCCTGGATTTACTGTTGCCACCACACTTTACAAAAATCCTCGCTGCCTTTTGTCTGCTCACGCGTGTACGATAACAAGAGAATATTTTCTCAGGGTGTGGACCGTACCAGAAGTGTTCTGTTCTTTCTCATCTCACCCAAGGCCAATTCGAACAGGGACACGTTCCAATGTCCTTGATTCGAAAGTCGCTTGGACGCCTCGATTTTTCTTTTTTTTCTTTTACCTAAATCGATTGTTTTGTTCTTTTTTGGAAGTGAAAAACACTTCTTACATTTCTTGTCCAAATACCGGTTAGGAAAGGAAGTTGTACCACCAATCAAAGTGTGGATTGATTGCACGTGTGTGATTTCTAGGTTTCGAAAGACAGTGGTGTAAACTGCAGTTTAGTTTGTATGGTAGGCTTTTTAGTTAAGAAAGAACATTGACACATTTAAGGATTTAGCATGTCGCATTTCTTCTAAAAGTTAATGCCGTAATCGTGAGTGTCACGAGAAAGATAGTAAATAAAAAAGAATTAATCTTAGTTAGAGAAGTTAATACTTTGAAAAGTTAGATTCTTTTTTGACATTAACTTTGAGCTATTTCCTTTTCTTAAATTTTCTTTTGATGTATTGGATCAATAACTATAATAAATGGTATAATAATATTAATTACAGATTGGCAATAAAATTTTTAAAAAAGAGTCTACTGTTTGTTATTACAATTATTTCTTGATAATATAAAATTATTAATGAACTACGCTTTTAGTAATTTCATAAAAAAGTTTTTTTTAGGAGAATATTTTTTTAAAATAACCAAATAAATTTAAAAACAATTATTATTATTTATTATATGAAAGTGAACCTTAAAGAAGTGAGTCAGAGTCTGTGATGGTTTCTTCAATGTCTTTTCAAGAAATTAAGTTCTACAAAATTTTCAATTTTAAAAAATCGAGAAAACTTTATAATGCATTGCTCACTGAATGCACTCACTTTATAATGCATTGCTAAAACTGCTATATCCAAATTAATCTAAAAAAAATTTTTAGTCTGTTTTAAGTTGTGTTTTTATTCAACAATAAATGTCACATAAAAATAATAAATAAAAAGGAAATATCATTATCTTAAGGTTTTACAGAGAATATATTTTTTTTTCAAAATAAATTTATTTAAATACTTACGTTATAAAACGTAATTCAAAGCACTTTAGAATATATTAAAATAAATGCCTTCTTATTTTTCAAAAATCTGTTTAATTTTAAAATTTTTAAAATTATTATTTTTTATTATTATTATTCATTTTTAAAATTATTATTTTTGTTGATGTTTATAAGTCTGTTTATTTCAAATTTTAAAAATTATCATTTATTACTAATATTATTCATTTTTAAAACTATTATTATGAATTATTATTTTTGTTGATTTTTAAAAAATCTGTTTATTTTTAAAATTTTAGTTATCGTTTATTTTATTTGCAACTACCAAAAGTTTAAACGCTTAAAAATAAAAAATAATTTCTTACTACTAATTTTTATTATTTAAATTATGACTTTAATTTTTAAATGCATAAAACATTTAAAATTTAGTTTAATAGATTACTTTTTTTTTTTAATTTTATAATTATTGCAGTAAAAGTTACTCAATTTAAAAATTTATATACACTAATGGTAAGATTCATGCACCTATCTGCTTTAATACAATTTACCATCAATAAACCAAACCTTTTTTTTTTTTTTAAATTGCTTTTTGTTAAATGGATATCACGTTTTGATTATTTACTACTCTGTTACCTATTACAACATTGATGTTTCGTAAACAATGCAATCTCCTGAAAGGAATTCAAAAGAACAACGAAATCTTTTGATGTAGTACACGAGATGCTGGAATCAATCAACAAGGAAATGGGTGTTTTCGACTTACATCTGTAGCCTTCAGACACCTTGGAGAACATAACCTTCTGAAATTGGGGTAGTGACGTAATTTAATCGACAGGTTTTGTCGCTTCGTTTTTGAAAAGCTGAAAGCGTCTCCCTTGTAATCTTGGAATGAAATGACCATGTCTTCCTCGTATATAAAGATCTAATGATATGATACTCTCTTTTGCGCATCTGCTGCAGAACAGATTCACTTTCGGTGCGAACCGAAACTGATCCACATTACAATATGATTCGTTTAGTGAGTACCCCATGGAATTTTTTCATCTATATCGTCTTTTTTTGATTTTTAGGATAATATTTTTATTTTATTTTCAATAACAATGTTTATTTTCTATTTATTAATTTTGTGAAGTATTATTTATGAAATATTTAAAATTCCATTTTAGAATCGAAATCGTTACCTTATTTTAAAACTGCAAACGATATTTTAACGAATTGTTGCCAGTTCTTTTAGTATTAAATATTTAATTAAAATTTTTATTATTTTGATAAGTTTTATAATTATGCTTATTATTGTAGGTTAAATAATAATATTTATTGATTTATTTTTCTCTGTACTATATTTATTATTGTGATGTTTTACTTGTAAAATATTTAAAATTGATTTTAATGCTATAATTTTTTTTTTATTATTATTATAAAATTGAAAAAAAAAAAATGTTCATACAAAAATGTTGCTATTTCTTTCTATTTCAATTATTTAATTAAAATATTTAAAAATATTTAATACCAAATTTTTCAATTTAAAAAACAAAAAGTTGAGGAATTACTTTTAAATCCAACTAAGATTTTGGATCTCATTTTTTTTTTTAAATTTTATTTTATCAAAATTTATTTCGAACTAAATTCGGAACAAAATAATATATAAGAACTTTTTAATGAATTTAAATAAAATTCAATAAGAGTTTCAACAATTTATTATAAACTTGAAAATAAATAAAGTTTTCTCTAAAAATTTGAAATTAACATCAAATTCAAGCAATCACGTACGTTTATCATTGTGTATCTAATAAATTGATGTCAGCATATGAATGAAAAAAATAAAAGAAATAATTGGTTTAGAAAGTTTTCAAAAGTATCTTGTGTTTGAGAAATTCTATTATTATTAGAATAAAATAAATGCACCTGGACGTATTAGTAAAAAAATTGTAACAATGTATCTTACGTCATTTACTATTGTGTTGAATTCTATTGAAATACCTTTTTTTTTATTAAACAATTTGGTAAAATTGGAATTATTGCTTAATATAGATATTTGTTCTCATGAGTGATTTAAACATGGTGAAATATGAGTAATGTATTGTAAAATCT
This sequence comes from Caerostris extrusa, assembly GCA_021605095.1. Lineage (NCBI taxonomy): Eukaryota > Metazoa > Arthropoda > Arachnida > Araneae > Araneidae > Caerostris > Caerostris extrusa. Next base: position 36,252 of record BPLR01005138.1, on the reverse strand, counting down.
TTTAGCCAGTTTTCAGAAAACTTTTTAAGTTGTGACGGATAGATTATTTAATAATTTTTTTGATCCTAAAAAAAATAACAAAAATGAGATGATATATATTTTTATGATGAGATAAATATATTTTTGAATTAAAATGAAGAATTAAAAGAAAACAAAAATTTATAAAAATGGCAAACATTATTTATTTTCGGCAAATATGCTTTATTTAAAGGGATATTGAGGTAAATGAATATGATTTAATGTGTGATATACTAAGTCACAATCTAAATTTAAAATAAAATTATGTTGTTTTTATTTCTTAAAACAACATAAAATATATGAGTTTAAAAAAAAAAAAATTAAAAAAAGTAACTACTGTTTCTCACTGATTAAAAAAATTGTATTATAATGGAAAAAGTTATTATGGAAATCCAATTTAGTATCTTTAACTTAAAATTTCACATTCAGCGTCGGCTTCAATTTTAAACTAACTTTACAAAAATTTAAATTGTTAAACTTTTTTGAACGAACTTTTTAAATGAGTATCATCGCTGTTGTATATCTCTAACAAAAACAAATCTACAAACATTTTTTCCTCCGACTGCGAACTGTAGTTAACAGCTGTTTTCGTCGTGTTTTCTTATAATATTCCAGAAAAAACTTTCCTTTTATTTTGTGCGTTCCAGTAAAAGTGGTATGAAATAAGTTGTTAGGGCTACTGCTTGTTGTGAATGAAACTGTCAGCAAGTTTTTCTAAGTTCTGCTCGAAAAGAAAAACTTGTAGAAGCTCAAACTGTCACTTGTTAAAGCACTTTTTCCTCCACTTTTTCCCTTTTTCCTTTAGTAGCTTTGGGCGTTAGGGGGAGGAAAAATAAGATGTTTTTTCTCGTTCCTGAATGGCTGAGTTTGTTAAGAGCTTTTCTGTCCCTATTTTATACTAGGCCCGAAACGCTTTTATTTTGTCACGTACTTTTTACCTTCAAATGCTACATTCTATTTGTTTGTATCCTAAAAGTTATAAACAATGCTTGTTTCGAGTATTATTTATAATACGAATTAAAACAGAAATATTAACAAATAATTTGATGTTTTTAAAAAAATTCATTACAATAAATCTAATAATATTTTTAGAAGAAAATTATTCTTCGAAACATAAGGAAACGATTCATTTTATAATGATGCTATAGCCCCTATTATATCTTCATAATTCATAATTTATTAAAAAATCTTTTATCAAATTATTAAATTTTGTATTATAATAACATAAGAAATAATTTTTTTGGTGAACACAAAGAAAAATACAAGCTGTTTTAAATAGCAGATAATAAATATTCTAGAATCAAATTTTTTATACTTCTCTTAAAAATATTTCTATAATTTTCACGTTTATTATTCTGTGGAAAATCATTTTGCTTAAATAATTTAATACGAATAAATAACTACTTTATATATATATCTGCTGCACAAAGACATTTGATGAATATTAATTATATTGAAATAGAAGAATCAACGTGTTTTTTACATATAATAAACACCCCACCCCCCAAAAAAAATCCAGTAAGGTATTTCGAAGTACATATTTAGTTTTAATGAAATTAAAATTTCCATTAAGAGTTGGAAACATTTTATGTAAAGCTATACAATTGAATTTCATACTTGTGTAATAGCAGCTTGTCACGATAATTTAGATTTCTCCAAATTACTATTTTTTAATTACTTACAAAAATATGTTAGAATATAAAAGACGTCAAAAATATATTCATTAATTATCATTACATTTCATTATTAAAATGTATTGTCTTCTTTTCAGATCACATTTCTCAGTATTATATCTGCCATTTGTTGTCAATATGCTCCACGTCATAGAGCACCTCCACCAGAAGAAGCTATTCCTCTAGATGACTACGAAGACGATAGAGTTTACCGTCCACGTGCACCACCCCCGCCACCAAGAAACATTGTAACACACAAACCAGCATCTGTCCACTATGTGAACATTGGGACAGAACTTGCTGGTGACTATAAGTTTGGATATGACACTGGTAAAGGTAACGATGGTCAGAGCTTCAGAGAAGAAACCAGATTACCTGACGGAACTGTTAGAGGAGCTTATGGGTACGTGGACGAATCTGGAACACAACGTATAGTGAAATATACAGCTGGCAAAGATGGATTTAAGGTTGAAGGTGATGGGGCTTCAGAAGCTGTTTCTAGAGCTGCAGCTCAACCAGCTGCTAGACCTGAACCATCCTATGAAGCACCGCCCCCTCCAGCACAGCCAGCTTACAGACCACCACCTCAACAAGCTAGCAGACCACCTCCTCAACCAGTTTACAGACCACCTCCTCAACAAGCTTACAGACCTCCTCCTCAACCAGTTCAAAGGCCACAACCTCAACCAGTCTATAGACCTGCTCCAGCACCCCAACCAGCCAGGCCACCACCAGCTGAATATGCACCACCACCTCAACCTGTATACAGAGCACCTCCTCCTCCTCAAAGGTCTGCACCAAGACGTCACAGGCCAGCACCACGGCAACAGTACGAACCAGTTGAGAGCGAACCAGATTATGATTATCCAGACAATGAGATAACAGAGAGGAGAATTGTGCCAGTCGACACAAGACTCTTCAATTACAACATTGGTACAGGAAATGGAAAAAGTGAATTTTTATCTGCGTAGGTAGCAATAATTTTAAACATACAGCAGGAAGTTGCACAAAAGGTTTCTGAAGTCTTATACGAAACTGTTTATCTTCCTTCAAGTCAAAAACCAAACTTAAGAACAAAATCTGTAACTGCAATTGAAATGTACTATTCAGAATTATAAACTACATAATTCTGTAATATTTGTCATTTAATTTCTTCTGTTTTGACTGTCATTATACAAACATTTTAAATGTGAAACACTATCATAAGATCTCATAGCTTGTATTTCAATGACAGAATTGAAAGTATTTTGCTTGAATAATTTTTTATTTTATGTTTTTTATAAATTGAAATCAATTTCATTATTATTTTATAAATTCTTGAGTGAGATACTTTTATTTATTTAAAAGTATTTTCACATCAAAGCAAGTGAAAATCCTAAGATATTTTTAAACGAAAGCAATTTATGATATTAATCATTTTTCTTAAACACACTTTTAGAAATACTGGACACAATTTTAAATGACAGAATTTAATAATTATTTTAGAATGAAAATATGTTTCATAATAAATCTACACAACCATTGATAGAAATTAGACAAAATGATTATAATTTTAAAAATTAAAATACTATGATAATATATATTTTATAAGAAATTACAGTTGTTACTAAATTCAAGCCAGAATTATATCATATAAAAAGTTGATTGAATTATTATCATAGATCAATATTTAAATACTTTAAGTTGAATTATTAAAGATGTCTTGAAAACAATATTTTTCGTCTCGCTTAGTTTTAAGATAATCGTTAAATTAAGCTGAGAAGATTTAAATTATATCAAATATACATAATTTAAAAAGATGAATTATAAATATAATTGTTCATTATGATACTTAAAATTGAACTTCTACATAAAATGCAATAAACTTATTTTTCAATTTTAACTACGATTTAGAATTTAAAGATTAAGCATTTCTGAACATTTTAAAATTAATCAAATTTATAATATTATCTGCAAAATTATTAAAGCGTTTTACTTGTGATATTTCTGTGGTTTATGTTTATAGTTTGTGAATTCAATATGTTGTTTAATTAGAATTAGAAATTAGAACTGAATTATTGGGACTTCAAAGCTAGTTATTTGTACATACTTAAAAATGGTTTTAGGGGGTTAGGGTTAACCGTAAAATATGAAATTAGGAATTAGTTGTTAGGAATATTGAAAAGAAGAATTTTAATTGCACAGTTATCAATTATTTTCTAAAATATCATGTGTTTATTTAAACAAAAAAAGAAAGAAAAATTGAATTTGCATGAAGAGGAATTTTAATTCAATAAATACAAATCATTGTTAAACCTTTGTATACAAATTAAAAAAAAGCTCTCATCATATCATTTTACTGATGTACTTACTGTATTTCTGTATTTAGATTTCTTTTTCTACACTGATTGTACCAACAACTTTTATGTTTCTCTTTATGTCAAAAATGTTTTTCAATAAAATAAAAGAAAGAAAAGAAAGTCATGATTTTTCTATTATTTTTAACATTTAATGGATTTGTTATAATTAAGACGGCTAGATTCCACTCTATTTATGAAAAAGAAAACGTCTTGGCGTACAATTTAATGTTTAGTTGTTTTAAAATACATGCTTCCGGTATAAGTATATTTGGCACTTCCATGTTTAATTTTAAACATATAAAAATTGAGTCACTTTTACTACTTTTTATAAAAAATATATTACGCTATGTCAATTAATATAAATACTACATTAATTAGAGCTAGCTAGTCTGATAGAGGATAAAGGTTCGATTTAAGATTATAGCGTATATTCTTCACTGGTGCAACAGCTCCTTGGTGGGCCAAGACCGTCTGCCTACTAACAGATCTCGAGACAGGAGATGTTTTCTTTTACAAGGTATGGTTGTCAGCACAACAATCGTTTGAGACCACCATCTAATGTTTAAAGTGGATTCCAAACTACTATAAATAACCATGGCACAGCCGGAGCTCGAATGCAAACCTATAGCACAGAGCGCTAGGCACTCGGCTATCAGGCATTGCCTATATTACAGCCATTACAAAAAGCAGTGAAATTTACCATGGCGTTACTAACTATTGTATCTACACTGTCTTAAGAAGTATTATTAATCTATCTGAAGAAATTAAAAAAAATATAACTAGTTGATGTATACTTTCAAGAATTACAAAATGAGAATAAAATTGGAAACCGCTTTTATTTGTAAAATGGTACTTTTTTTCACTTGGAGATAATTTAAACTTCCCACAATCGAAATGAAAATACATTACGTTACTTTTATTATATTTCTTTATTTCTGGAGAAATAATGAATGGTAACCATTTCAAATTTTATCATTTGTGAATGATTTTTGAATTTTTCAATTCAATGCTCATCATTTGCTGAATCATTTGAAAGTATTCATTTGATGTTACAATCAGGCAGAGCAAGGCAAAGATGTTATTTATCGGGAGTTGTTTTCCATGAAGAAGCAGCAGCAGATTTCATGTGAATATCTTCTTCTTCATTGGTACAACAGACCCTTGGTGGACAGACCCTGACCAGCAAATTTCGAAACTTGAGATGTTTTCCTGGTTAGGATTGTCTGTCATAGTAGAAACGCCAACAGTCAGAGTAGAAAGGACGTACTGTTTAAAGTGAATTCCGAACAGCTATAAACATTCATGGCACCTGCCGGGACTTGACCAGTCAGTGGCACCTAGTGCCAGAGCGCCAGCCACTCAGCCATCAGGCCTCATTTCATATGTATCGCTCATAAAAATTGTAATTGTACTGCTCAGAAATATTAGAACTAGAAAGCCATGATTTCTAGTGCTTGGCATTTTAATAAATCTATCTATATTTCAATAAAGTAGGTTTATTAATAATTTTAAAATAAGGTAAAGGCAAATTTCGTCAGACTAGCTTTAATGTAATATTTGTACAAAATCTACTTCAATTTATATTCTAAAATTTTTAACTAGACATGTTATGCATCAAAGTAATTCTTAAACTAAAACCAATTTTTAACCACGGCCTTTGCTCATGTGCAAGTTAAATCATGAGTCTGTTTTGAACATTTGCCACATTTAAAGAAATTTTCATTTCTGTAAAAGGGAAGATAAATCGTCTTTTAACTTGCTTTTTTTCAATCGAGTTGCAATATGTTATTCGAACTTATCAGAACTTACGCTGAAGCCGATAAATTTTATTCCACTTTTTTATATCTCCCGAATGCTAGTTCCTCCACATTTAAAGATTGTACTACATAAACCGAACCAGATTAGCATTATTCTAAATATATTATTCAAATATACTAAATACACTTGAGTTTAAATTCTAAAAGTTTATAACAAGACACGTTATGCATGAAAGGAATTCATAAAATAAAACCAATTTTTAACCACGGCGTTTATTCATGTGCAAGTTAAATTGTGAGTCTGTTTTGAACATTTGCCACATTTAAAGAAATTTTCATTTCTGTAAAAGGGAAGATATATTCTCTTTTAACTTGCTTTATCAATCGAGTTGTAATACGTTATTCCGAGCTTATCAGAACTTACGCTGAAGCCGATAAATTTTATTCCACTTTTATATCTCCAGAATGCTAGTGCCTCGATTGTACTACATAAACCAAATCTCACGTAGTTCTGTTTTCATACGTTGTTTAATCTTTCCAGAATAAAGCGAGGCAGCTTCTGAGAATCAAATTGAATTAGGTTTTGTTTCTGAAGCACATATGAAATCGTAAGATGGCGTTTAAATTAAATTATCTTACCGCCTTTCTTTTGACTGTAATATATTAATCAGTTTAAAATAGAATACAAGCTGAGAATGGAGACGGGTTTTGGAAGGCCTTTTTCAAAGTCTAGATAATAAGATGGTGTTTTTCTTTAAGAATTAGAAGCAGAAAAAAAAATCTCTTCTTCTTAGAGATGATAAAGTTTTTTTTTTTTAAATTAGAGCATCTTGAATGTTTTGCAAAAAAAAAAAAATCAGTGAATCAGAAATAAAGCAATTCAACCTTTTTTAAATATTTTTCTTATCTTCTACATCGCTCTGTTTTTATCAATGCTTTAAAAGTAATTAAAATGTAAACTTTTGCTGAGATGGTATAAAAAAATGGTTGTAAAAAATATTAGTTTTTTAATATTAATTCCACATTTCACAATTTGTTTTGTTGTTATTTATACAGTAGGTATAACACTTTTAAAATATAATTTATTAATTTATTAATTTATTTATTTTAAATTTTTTGTCCGTTCTGGTACTCGGTGCCACAGATTCAGTTTCGAGTTCCGTCGATGCCATGGATGGATGTAGTGGTTCGGAATCCACTTTAAACCGCAGGTCCTGGTCTAATATGGCTAGAGCGTTGGACGAAGGGCTGACAACCCTACAGCGTAAAAAATGACTGTTGTCTTAAAATCTGCAGTAGTCAGATGGCATTGGCCCACCATGGGGCTGTTGCACCATTGAAGAAGTTTTATGTCAACAATAAAACACATAAATGTTTGTGGAATAAAAACAATACATTAATTATGCTTTTCTTTTTTCTGTACTTCATCCCCAAATCTAGGGTTTTATAGCTACCTACATGTTAGAATGGTGTGGGTTTAACATGCTTATGGGGAAATATGGTCTCATGGATATCGTGAAAAAAAAACGGGGGTGGGGAGTTGAGTGGAGAAAAGTGCCTTCTGAGAGGAGTTTTAGGGGCAATTGATCGAATTTCCTTGTCTTATAGGAAAAAAAAACCCCGGAAAACTTCTGCCAGGCAGTTTGACCAGTGATGCAAGATGCTTTAAACACATTGTTACAATCTCCACCGAGTCTCCTGGCTTCAGAAAGCAGTGACTACAAAAGTGGTGTTCAAAAGGGCAAAAATGAACCCCAGTCTTCCTGCATCTTCAGATTTGCATAAAGGATTAATAAAATGATCACGATAAGACAACTTAAAAAATCGAATGTAATCTAATTTATTGAAAAGTAAAAAAAAATTATTTATACATTGGAATTGAAAAATAAAAATTGGAAAAACTTTGATAAAAATTTAGCATGAAAAAAAAAATGAAAACTATTTTTCATGTATTCTAATTACTTACAAACTAAGAAAATACAACTTCAATCCATGATTCAGTACCGTGAATGAAGTGTAACTATCAGCATTATATCTGTAATATATTTATTTCTTCTATAAATTTCTTTCTTTTTTTCCTTCTTTCTTAAATCAACACTTTTTTTGGCTATAGAAGTCATTAGCCATTGGTACTTGTTTGCTTTCTTATCCATATTTTGCGTTTAGGAAATATTTATTGCATCTAAAAATTAATCAAAAGAACGTATTAGCAGTAGTTATAGGTACACAGCGCCTATAAAATAAGCAAACCTATTAAAATTGATATCCGTTTGGGAATAAGTACATTTTCAGTCATAGGTATTTAAGATTCGATTCGATTTTGCTCCGTTTCCACAAAAATCGACAGAAATGCTAAAATACACAAAAACGTTGTCAAATAATTTAAAATAGTTACTATTATGTAGAGCCGGCGGTGGGTTATTAGTAGTATACATGAGTGGAACACTATATATATATATATATATATATGGCCTACAGAAAGGCTTTCATATATGTTTGCATATGTTGTCATTAAGTCTCCACATTTCTGAATATTTTCATTATACAATTTCTGATTTCACAATATCCATTTCTAATTAAAATTGGTATTTGATCAGATTAACAATGACGATTATTTTTTTTATTTTTTGAATACTTCTATCAGTTATTATATTACGTAATACAACAATAAAATTTTGTCCAATGGAAGAGAGAAAAAATTGACGGCAATAACAAGAAAAGTGTAACATATTGTAATAAAAACTTATGGATGAATTTATGTTATCGAAATTTTACATATCATCTGAAGAAAGGGCAATGCTAGAAAAAAAAAAAAAGAAATGAAAAAAGCGTATTAAAATATATATTTTCTATGTATATACAATTTCAAAAACATATTTTGATTTATAAAAAGACAAAAATGATCATTTAATGAGAAGAAAATGAGCTTTGTTTGACTTTTGAAAATATTTTAAAGTGGTTTTAGCAAAAAAAAAAAAAAAAAAAAAAAAAGTACCCACACATATGCTAAAACACTTATATACATTCTATATATACATTCTATATATGTATGTATATATATATATACATATATATATATATATATATATCCTTGAAAAAATAATAAGAAGAAAGGTACAGTAAGAAGAAGCAAATTAAAAACAACTGAGCATGTCTGATCTTATCAAAGTTTGGAAAAATTGCTGTTCTTTAATCTCGATGTGCTACTTCTGAACAGAGAAATGTAATGAAATATTTTTTAAGATCAAAATTATAGACGTCTCCTAAAAATCATCTGAGTGCTACATGTTCGAAATATCAAATTATTATAATTTTTAAATTTATGCACAATATGTTCAACAAATACTTCATTTGATGCTATTAACTATTTTACTGTATTTAAGCCTACATTATATATACAGGGAAATTAAAATGAATTTCACACATGACTCCTATAATGAATTTATTACAAAAAAAATGCCAAAAGGAAGGTTAATTCTTTGAGTTTATAAAACAGTTCAATGTTACCCCATTTGTGACACCCCAGAAAACTATTCTATAATTTGTTTATGTTTCTTCCGTACCAACATAGCCTGATTTGAATCGGCTGAGCAAGTTTTAATTGAATCGATAAGCATTGTAAGTCTTGGGAAAGTGAAGATACTGACACTTTGTCCTATAGCTAAAATAACTAGAAGATGTTAAATAGGGAAATGTAGAGGCTCCGGACAATCAATCCAGGGGTATATCAAATAATTGCTGAAGTAATCACAATACTAATGTGGAGGATCACTATTATGTTGAAGTAGAGCACTTCTTTTTCAGCATTCAAACAACATGATAAACGAATTTTTTTAAAAGTCATTTCTGCAAGAAAAACAATTCTTCAGCACAATACGATTGGATGTAACGGAAAAAGCATTTAATTCAAGAAAATCTTGTTCTAATTTGGCAAAACAGTATTCTATGTCTCAAAATTGCAAGTTATTTTGAAAGTAATCTGTTAAATTTGCAACATTAATGAAACCTAGCTTAGGTAACCTTTGATAAATCTAGTTATGCAACTCTTCACATTCAAATGTCCTCGGAAATCCAAGCAGGACTCTTTATTTCGATTTGTCTGTAGTTTTTAGCTTCTCCAGCATTACAAAAATTTGTTAAGCATTTCCCATGCAAATTTTTTATTAACTTTCAAAGAATAATAATCAAAAACTTTTTAAAGTAATAAACTAAAAACACATTTATCCTCAATGATAATAATACATAATCTTCAGTGAAATCTAATGTTAAATGACGATCTTTTGTTTCTAATTATATTTATGGTAAATAAATAAAAATTCACCATTATTCTTCTATTGAGTGATTTAAAAAGTGATAAAACAAATTATTTCACACCTAAGCACCAGTTATTTTGCTTGGCATTGGTTACTGTTTTAAAAATAAATGCAATATTTTTCTTAATGGAAGATTTATAATGTTAGTTTTAATGCCTTTCTAAATAAAGCGAACTAATTTTTTAGTTTTTTAAATTAATCTACATCCTCTAGTCACATAATTCAAAACTATGCGAGCATTCTTTTACAAAGTAACAATACATAGATTAAAAATCATTTTAAAATCTTCATTTTGCAAAAATGTTCTATTTTGTTAATTAAACTCTCATTGTTTAAATAATCTTTTTAAATTTTTAATTTAAAATTAATTTTTCCTTTGTTAGTAATCCTCCTCTTTAGTTATTCCTTTTTTAATTTAGCAGAACATCTTTTAAATCTCAAGTGTGCAAATTATAAATAAACTTTTAAAAGGTAATTCGATTTTGATTGAAATTTCGCACTACTTGATGGCCATATATAGGAAAAGAAGATTAAATGCCAAACAAGAAAAAAATAAGAAGAAGAAGAAGAAAGAATCTAATATTGATGTTTCAAAAGAATGGAATCTCGCTTATTTCCTTTTATTCCAACAAATCGAGCCTCACTTTCTGCTTCAAGTAATTCTTTCCCTTTCCGAGGAAGGCCTCAAGCTAAGGTTTTCAATTTTCATAAACCTTTTTCCCATCTTTAATATCTCGTTCCAAAAATATTTCCCAACTCTTTTACGTAGCTCTTAATCCCAAAAAGAAAATAAACTGTTTCCATCCATGGTCGAGGAAACCCAAGAAAAGGCAGAAAAACATATAATAAATTGCTAAGCCTTTTTTCTTGAAAAGAATATCCGAATTGCTTCTGTAGTAAATGCTAATTTTGCGTTTCCAAGTACATGCACACGGAAGAAAAAAAAAGGCTCCTTTTTTTTCTTTCATAATATGCCTCGAAGCTAAGGAAAGGGCCTCTTGTATCATGAATAACAGCCTTTTTACTGATTTTTGAAGAGGAATCAGCGAAAAATTTAGAATTCCAAGTTATGACTCGAATGTCCAATTAAGGAATTCTTTATTTTTTTTTTTTTTCTTAACTTGATCCTAAAGAGAAGCAGCTCCTTAAAATTGTATGCAAATTGGCTACCCAAAAGTATTTTTCGTATTTAGAATGCTTAATCTTGCATTTTCTTTAGATTTGAAAACTTATGGGAAAACTCCACAGCGCGAGTTTAGGAATAATTCGAAAGGAAAAGATTTATTTTTCTTTAAAATTCAATTTGCCGATAAACTACATAAACTACTCTCTCGTATTGAAAATATTAAAAAAAATATTTGAATAAATCTTGCCTCTTGATTTTTTCTTTGGAATGTAAGTAACTGCTTTAGTTTGATATGCAGCAGAAATAAAGCAAACATTTGAGTTGGGATTCATTGCCCAGATTTCTTAAGCAATTCTCTTGGGAACTTTCATTTTGTCTTTTAGTTAGATTCTTCCGTGTTTTTAAATTTTCGAGCGTCAATATTTCCGATAAAAATAAGTGTGAAATTTTACCTTTACGAAACAAATCGTGAAGAGTAAAAAAAAATAAGTTGCATTAATTTTAATGTTTCGTGTAGATTTTTTTTATGTATCATTTCGATTTCATTTAATTAATGATATTTAATTGGATGGAAAAAAACAAAAATCACACCAATCAAACAACTTAGGCGTAAAATGAATAATTTTATATTTATTAATTAATTTTTTTTTTTACTTTTGAAATTCTAAAAAGCTGTTTTTTTTACAAACTTTCGCTGTTACTACATAAACTAAAGTTTAATTTAATGACTGTTAGCAGATAAATTTCGAAAGAAACATTACACGTTTTCAATATTAAATGTGATATTTCTAGTCTAACTTAAAATGATATTAAGTATTAGTATATAGAACAAAACCTAATCAATGACTGTGCTTTTGCCATAATTCACAGGCTGTTTGACGTTTTTGCCACAAGAAATCGCCGGATATGCATGACTTTCAGATTACAGTGACAGTAGTTTGTACTTAAGAAAGCCTAATAACACCAAAATTAATAGAAAGCATTTAATATGGAATCAACAAACATACTTTATAGATGTAGTATTGTTGGGACAAATGTTATTTGTTTAAGAAGGATTACAACAACGTAGTGCTTCTTAGTAAAGATAAAGGCGTTTGCTGCAATGATTACTTGACACTGTTTCTCGATACTTAATACCAGGTTATCAAAAAATTAAAAAAAGTGTCAATCCCTTAATGAACATTTGCTTCCGTTGTTAATTGTTTTCCGTAGAACATAATTGTTCCGAAAAGCATCTCCACATAACATCCTGTCGTGTCGATGTAATTCTTTATGTGTATTAGTATATAAATTTTGATATGTGTAATATGTAAGAAATCTTTGATAATGGTTGTTTTATGAATAAAAGCTTTTATATATATAATATATACATTCAGTACCTGGTTCTAGTTGAGTGTTCTTAAACTCCCTCCCATCCTAAAATTGACAGAGGCTATACTACGGCAGTAATATAATATGACAGAGGCTTATATAAATTCATAGTTAACGATATCCGCTGCTGGATAAAAGTCAAAGTCAAAGGGTGTTTTTCGCAGGAGGGAAAGAGGGTAGGAATGTTCTTTGGGAAGAAAAAAATAAATTATCGTTGTCCCGGTTGGGGGTTTTTTTGCTGCATCTTCTAGTTTATGGTCAAGATTTATTTTAGAGTGAGGTGCGACTTGCAAAGATAAAGTTATATCGGAGAGAGAGAGTGTTTGAATCAGTAGGGGACTTCATTATATTGTCCAATTAAGATCGATTTATTTGACTTGAAAAAATCAACCAGCTGTGACTGAGCGTGGGAAATCAGCCTTTGATCAAGCTTGTCAGGTGTGAAGAGGGAAGCCACAAGTCTCCCTAAAATCAATGAGGGCAGTGAAGAATTCTCTAAATAAAACTGCTTATCAACTGTGAAGAATCAACTATAGCTTGAAAGTGAGAAAGTAAGTAGTAAAGTCGAAATCATCATGGGAAATCGAGAGAGGGATGGAGTCAAACACATTGAAAATAAGGATGCAGAGAAAAAAGTGAGATTTGATGACACGCTCGAAGAAGGTGTGTTGAACGAAAGCACAAGAAGTCCACTGGATTAACTCCATATATCGAAGTACCAAAGATGAAAAAGAACCTGAAACAAGTAATATAAAAAAATTTTAAAGTCAATTCCTACTTTTTTTTTCACTATATAGCAGAAAACTTCTTTACAAATAAAGTTGAAATTTGCCTCTTACATCTGGCGCCATCTATTATTAGATACATGCAACTTAAATCTAAAAAAACAAAATTAATTAATTAAATTTAATTATTGAATTAATATTTGAAAAAACTGTAGTAACATCAAGTGTCATCTACTACAAGTTCAAAAAAATGTATTTGAACTTGAGTGGATGAATAAGAAGTATTTTATGAACGATTGAAAATTTGAACAAGATATATATAGGGAGAGTTTGAGCTAGTAGAAGGAATTGAAAAAAAAGAGGCTAAGAGGAGGCAAGGTTACCAAAAGAAGTTCCTTCCGAGCTGATGTTCAATCCTATACCTGCAAGACATTGCATAATAGTGGACACGATTTATTGCATTTTGTGCAGTTTTGGGTACAAAGACACTTCGTGATCTTATGGTGGTCATCCTAAAACTGTCTTATCCACCGAAGTTGATATACTGCTTAATTACATGAGTCCTTTCCATTATTTTATTTGGTGGATTCTCATTGCTTTGCCTAGCCAAGTTAAAAATAAAAACTAAATTTTTATAACTTCGTACAAAAAGATGCGCCATGGTGACAAAAGAGTTTCTTTGATGAACGTGAACTGTAAATCCTATTGTTTATTATATTTAATCTATTGAATGAAAAATGGGCATCTGCTATAAAATTTTCATTGGTTGCTTGTTAATAGATCCTTTGATATATTTTTGATATATTTGAATTCCTTTGATATTTTGAATGCCATATATTACTATGTATATTCTATGCAATGTTTATTTCATTATGGATTGATGAAGATATAACAATTGTATGTATAAAAAATATGTTAATTGTATTTAATTCAGATAAATGCTGATTGCCTAAAATAATAAACAAATCATTTTATTTTAAATAAGTATTTTGTATGATTTGTTTCTTGAGTTTGTTTTTCCTTTACCCTTTCTCTTTCGAACCTGCTTTGATATAATTGTGCATATTGATTGATGGGTTATTGCAGATCACAAAGCAGAATATTAACTTTTAGTGAAGTTTTTGAAGAGATAGTATTTTTAGAGTGTATAAGAGAAATTATTATTAATGGTTATTGAGGGGTTTTATGCGATTTAAGAGTTAGAGAATCTTTTTTGGATATTTCATACATTAAATCTAGCGCAGTAATCCCACACATATTCTGTGTAATTTAAATCAGAGGAATTCTCTGGTCGATCCATTCTAATTCTATCTTTATTTTCTGGAAGTTCCTTAGCAGCATGAGTCTGATGTGACCTGATCTTAACGTCTATAAAAATGAAGTCTGTACCAATGGTTCTTCGGAATAGATGAACATGAGGGAAGATTACTTACTGACAATAGTGATACCTGATAGCAGCATCTAAGTCGAACACAGTTGGAGCTCAGTCAGCCTGTTCATCACAATGCCCCCTAGACAAACCTTCCAGGACAACAGTAAATGTCTCTTTACCTGGTGTTTGTAGGATAAAACCGCCTCTTTACTTCTCTTCGTATCAACTGAAGAAACACTGGAACGACTCTCATTTGAATAAAAAAAAATGGAACTCAAATAGATGTTCAGTCTTTGTGTTCCTTACAATATTCTACACTGAGCTGTATTAAACACATCCTAATACGCTATTATTCTTCCCCGATCTTTCCATTGTTTTATAGAGGGAGGCGTTGCCTCTAGAGGGTGGTATCACCCGACCACTTTGAGAGCCAATGATCGAGCGAAGCTTAAAGAGAATTGGTAAATAGCCATTATGTTTATGAACTTCGGAAGTTTGGTTTGACTTGACAAGAAAAGACAAATCGAAAACTTTGGTCTATGCTTGGGATATGCAAGTTAAATCTGTTGGGCGTAAACTCCTTCCACTATGCTTGATAAGATGGGTGATGTCCTTTATTGTTCCTTGTTCCAAATTACGATGATACCAAATAATACAATTTTGGTCCAATAAATCGGAGTTTTATAGCATGGATATATTTTCCATTCATATGAATTAAACTATGACTCAGATAAATATGCCATCAACATTATTAGATAAAAAATACTCAATCATAAGAATTAAATTCTCAATAATACAAACTCAACTGAGAATATATATTTACAAGCGATGGCAGTCAGATAGTACAAGGATATTATTAGATTAGCAAGGATATATTGGAATATATGGGTCATATATGATATAATATATGAATAGGAAATTTAAACGGTTAGAAAAATATGTTTAAACATTGATATGAATTATTCAAACATCGTCAAAATTGATTGGAAGTGATTGAAATTTTAACGTTATTGCCAAGCAATAGTCAATGGAAAATATTTTACATGGAACTCAAACACTGGTAAAAAAACAAGATGGAAACAAAAAATTGATGATATTGGAATAAAAGTCTGCTGAAGATATTCAAATTAATTTAAAATATGAAATAAAAATAAAATGTTATTAAATTTCCATTAAGCATTTTTTAAGCTTTTCTCTTTTTTTTTTTGTAGAATTTTTCAAACACTTTAATTTCTAAATGCGGTGAATTACTATTATTTTTAAATTTTTAATTATTATTTTGTCAAATGTCATGATTAAATTTATAACAAATAAAATGACAATTTTTTAATGTATGTTTAGAAAAAAATAATTTTAGTTTCTTTATTTTGTTTTAACACTAAAATTTGAGACATATTATTGGGTGCCAATTATTGTCAAATGTTGCCGAGCCCATGTGTTTTGATATTTTATTGTTTTAATGTACGCTATAAGAATAATTTTAGATTTTTATTAGAAATTTACTTTCATCCATATTTGTTAATTTCATTTCCTTTATTTTCTTTGCAGTTGGTTCAGTAAGTACTTAGCCACAATCGATAAATACGTTGGTTATAAAGTCCATACTTATGATGGCTATAAAGTCTATAAGTACGTTGGCTATAAAGTCAATAAATACGTTGTATATAAAGATTATAACATAATAAAGAATGCAAAAAGATACATTGTCTTCAAAATATTTAAAATTTTTGTTTTAAATCAAAGTTTTTATATAATAAGCATAATGGCGTTTAATTTTTCATTATAAAAACAATATATGGTTTGGATATATAATGCATACAATTTGTTCATTATTAATTTTTCTTTAACTAATTATAAGAATTATATTTTTAAATAACTTTGGAGAAAATTATTATAACGTTAAAAAATTTATAACGTTAGTAAAATAATCTCATAATTAAAAATTAAATTTAGAGCTTTTACGGGGTGAAAAATTTACATTTTTTTTTTTGAAGTTGTGTTTTATGAGTCTATAAAATAGAAGACTATATTTTTATACTATGGTTTAAATTTGATCTAATCAAAAACTCCTTTTTAAAAATAAATGATAAAATAAGATTAACACAAAAGCCCCTTGAGAAGTCTTTATTCTGGAAACCCTTCAAAGAATAACTTGAAAAAACCTGACATTGTTAATTACGCTAATCTGTCTTGTAAATGTCTGGTAGAGTAAATCTAAAGAAAAAAAAAACTTGAAAATAAGATAAAGAAACTAGTAGAAGACAAAAGAAGCAACAACTACAGCCCACTACCTTCAATTTATACTTTTATATTGCAAGTTTGGCTTTCGCACGCTATGTTTCCTTTATAATTATGAAGTGCGCTTCTATTTTATCCGTTTAGTTTCTTTCTTTTTTTTTTATGTTATCGCGTATTCTTTGTTAATGCAAGAACAGGCATTATTAAGATCATGAATATTTACGAGATTCCACGCTACGCTTTGGGTTTAATGAACGATGCACCTTGTCAAAGGTAGAATTTTTTTTTTTTTTTACCATTTTCTTTCTCTTGAAGAAGCGAAATCTTGGAAGAAAGAGATTTAATGGAATATTTTTTTTTTTCTCCTTTACCACTTTCACAAAGAGTAGATAGAATACCAAGCGTTAGAAGCATTTCTTTCACCAAACGATATTGATCTCGAAGAAAAAGAAGAACATAGAAGAAAACAAACAAAACGATAAAAAAAAAAAAAAAAAAAAAAATCTATGAAATGAAGTGAAGTGAGAGAATTACATTCGCAAAAAGGCGATTGCATTTTCTAGAAAACTCTTCGCAAAGAAAAACAAACAAAACGATAAAAAAAAAAAAAAAAAAAAAAAAAAAAAAAAAAAGTTTTAAAACAAAGATTGGCAGTCAAGTTAAAAGCCAGTTTTAAAGAAACTTTCTTCTAAGTGACATGTTTAAAGGATGAATTAAAGCAGTCCTTTCTTTTAAGACACTCTTGTGTTCTTTTAAATTTATGTTTGAACTTGTCAGTACAAAAAAAAAAGAGGTACTTGCTGTTGAATATTTTGTTTCTTGCTTTTTTTTTTTTTTTGTGAGAGTTTAATTGAAATTGTTTGGTTAAAAATTAGCATTGTTTAAAAATATTGATGTCTAGTGCTTTATTTAAGAGCTTAAATGAAAAATTCACTTTTCTTATGTGGTATTAACATTAGTTCTAAAAAAAAAAAACGTTATCATTCAATTTAACTTTTTAAGAGTTATTGAATAAATTCATGTTTTTGTTAAAGCTTAAGGTACTTAATTTATGTTTGAAAAAGATGATAATTTTATTTTAAAGAAACAATCTTTAAATGAAAAAAAAAAAGTTATGAATTGTTTTTGTTCTTTTTCTTAATGAAACTGGAAAAGACAGCTACCAAAATGTTACTTTTTTTTTTTTTTTGAGGCAGATTAATCAAATGGATGAAGTATTGTTACATAATTTAATTAAAATTGAAATGTTAAAAAACTGAATCTTTATTTATAACAACTTTCGTAATTACATTTTTTTAATTCCTTAAGTATTTGAAAGCAACGAAGTTATTTTTTTTTTTAAAAAAGAAAAGACTTTCGTTTTATTGCAGATGCAGTAAAAGATTATTTCAAAGCTACCTTACATGCAATTTTAAAGAATTCGAAAATTGTTTTCATTCATGACATTTTTTAATGTATTTTTGTATAAAAAAATCTCTTTAATAATATTTCATATTATTATTTTTTATAAAAATATTTAGTGTTATTCTTAAGATTGTGATATATTATGTAGAACAAGTTATCTTAATATTAGACGATTTTTATCTTAGATTGTAAATTTAATTATGTCCTCACAGTAACTACCTTAGGGATAAATTTAATAGATGCATTCGAGTACTGTATCCACTTATTTATAGGGATTCTACTATGCCCTTGGAAAATAAAAAAAATCATTTATCTTGCTTACAATATTTACATATGAGAGTCCTGTTTGGGGATCTACTGCTCTTTCAATTTCGAGTTTATACAAAGACTTGAAAATAAAATTCTACGTATGGATACAAATTCACTGTGGTTTTTCAGAAACGAGGATAAATTTCAGACATGCTCTCCCCGTCCCCCAAGTTTTATATAATTTGTTTATAAAATTGCACAAAATTTTTATAACTCCATTCCAAATATTAATACTTATGTATTAAATGATCTAGGCAACTATGATGACATTTCCGATTTCAAAATCTCAAAAGACCTCACGCTGTCCTGAATATTATTCATTAACGTTTCGATATCTTCCTTTCCGAATTGCCATGCAGTTTCTCCGCTGAATCACAATTTCCCCTCTTCAATTCATTTTTGGTTCTATTTGTTTATTTTTTATTACTTTTTATTTTTTTTCCCCTTTTAAACCTTTATTAATTACTTAAAATTATATTAATAATAATATAAAAAATTATGTATATATATATATAATTTTTTTATATTATTCTATGTATGTAAAGCAGTTTTTTGCATCCAGCCTGATAAGTGTTGATTTTATCATGGATAATTTTAAAAGCAGTATTAAATCACTAAGATCGAATAATTAGTGTTATTTTCAAATATTTGCTTGCTTTACTAAAATTCTTACTACTATTTTAATAATATAATGATATTCCATACTAAACTACCTTTGCAATTATATGAAAATTAAAATAACCAAAAGTCAATTTATTATATTGATTCTAAGAATCATTAGAAATAGCAGTACAAAATTAATAATATTAATTAATGACACTAGGGGGCAAGGATCGCATTAACTATCACAAGTGCTAATAACTAAAGAGACGCGAAACCTGTTCTGCACGTGTAACTTTTTGAAACTACAAAATAAATATTGGTTTTGAACGACAGTTTGAAGATTGGTTTTTTAAATTTTGATGGATTGGATGGCAATCATTTTTGTTAATCTTGAAGTGCAAGTAAAAGAATATGCACTTGATGATTAACTAATTTAAAAAAGGATTGCAATAAAGAAAACTTGTCTTTTTTTGTTTTAATTGGAAAGTTGATACTTTTTATATTGGTTTCTGTATTTTATATATTCAATTTATATGTTACATACTTAAATCTAATAAAAAAGTTACATTTAGGGGGTGCCACATTAGATCTACTTCCACTTGGTAGGTAGATCTGATGTTGCCCTATATATGTAGATCTAATCTGGCACCCCATAATGTAGGTAGATCTACCTCCGTCCTCTTTTGTACCCTGGTAACGTCCTAGGCGGCTAAAAAAACTATTACTATCGGCATGCAGTTGCCTGTCCCAATCTAAGAAAGTTAAGATTCAGCATTTCCTTGCCAACTACGATGTTGATGTTTTTGCAATCATGGAGACTAAAACTTTCAAACCTCTATTTGGAGAACCATTGGCATTTTCATAGCTCAAATTGCCCGCTCTATGGTAAAGACGTGATCACGGACGGGCACCATACTATAGCAGGATGTCTGGTCTTGCATGGGGCTCCGAGATGAAAAGATATTGGAGTTCTAGAACTTTGCTGATGAGACATTGACTTAATGTTTTCTTTTTGTTTTCTTTTGTGTTTTACACTTTTTCTTCTGATCATTGTATTTAGTATGATAAATTTTTCTGTTACATACTTAAAAATCTAGTGAAAAGTTACATTACAATACATCTACCTCCACTTAGTGTACCCTGGTAATAATGTCCTATGGGACTAAAAGATCTACTACTATCGGCATGCAGTCCAGGCATGCATACCTGTGCCAATCTAAGAAAGTTAGGATTCAACATTCCCTTTCCAGTTACTATGTTGATGTTTTTGCTGTCTTTCAAATGACTATTTAGCGAACCATCTACACTGCATTGGCATTTTTGATAGCCTAAATTGCCCGCTCTGTCGGAAAGACGTGATCATGGACAGTCACCATATAGCAGGATGTCCAGCCTTGAGTGAGAACTCCGAGTTGAAAAGATATTGGAGCGCTAGAACTTTGCTGATGAGACATTGACTTTTTCTCCCTATTGTTTTCTTTTTTCTTGTGTGTTTTACGCTTTTTTTTTTTTTTTTTTTTGATCTCGCAAGAGTTTGCCATTTTCTCTTGCTATTGAAAAAAATGTTTACATTTATTAATGATGACATTATTCGAAAATTATTTTCCAGCTCATTAAGCACAAATTACAGTGCAAGAGATCAAATACAGAAATGTACATTACTTAAAGTAAAATTATTTGTATTTGTTTGTATTATTTGTATTTTCAGATTAAATCTATTGCAAAATTTCATTGTGTACATCTAAAATTTTAAATGTCTAATTATAAACGGCGTCTTAATGGAATTCGTTTAAAGAAATAATTAATACAAAAATTTCTGGGTATTAATAATGGTGCAAGTGTGATTTTAATTTATAAATTTTAATTCAAAATGTGTACTTAAAAATAAAAACGATAACTCATATTTAGCTATTAAATTGAGAACAATCTAAATTATGTAGTACACCAAGTTGAAGTGTGTTACTTCATTTACAAGGATACATTTGTGTATTATAAATATTTAAACAAAGATATTTTTTTTCTCTGAAAATAAGATGGTATCAGGTAACTACTTACGAGATAATTATGATTACCTCGTAAGGTCACATGATTATTAGATAACATCTACCAAGGTCTTTTGGAAAACGTTAGAGTGAAATGACTCTAATGACTTGTATACGTCCTGTTTGGATTTTGGATCAAACAAATGGCAACTCAAAGTTAATGGCAACTATCAGTTATTGTTTCAGAAAAAAAGAATTACTTAAATGATAATCAGAAAAATATAATAATTCTATCTATTTTTAGTTATGAAAAAAGTAGAAGACTAAGTAAAGTACTTTTTCATTGCTACGGATCTCATTACATAAGCAACGCCTTGATCACCGCCAAATTTTCAATCAGACATAGATTGTGGATTTATCAAGAGAGCTATATCGATGATATCTGATTTAGGACTATTAGTTTTCAGGATAAATCATTTTAATATTGCAAAGTCGCAGAATAGGGGTCGCTGGGATTTGGCGTCAATTTTTTTTTTTTTTTTTTTTTTTCCAAAGTGCGCCAAGAAAATGGTTGCTATTGTAAGTGAAGTGAATTGCAAAGAGTACAAAAAATCCGGGTTATCACATTTGGTTACTTATCACTCAGGTGGCGCCACAAAATATTGTCAACCTCAACGGTCCGTATTTTGCAATTTAGCCTTTAATATTTTGTGTCTGAATGAATATCTATATACAGTGGTACTTCGGTGTACGACCATTTTGGAATAAATACAACTTGGTATATATCCTGCTTGTATTATGACTCGCATGAGTCAAAATTTTGCCAAATGGATGACGTCAAAAACTTTCCAATGAAAAATTACACGACAAAGTCTCAGCAAGCTGTGAAGGCTAGACAATATCATATTTCAGAAACATCCTTCCAATAAAGCAGAATCCAATTTATGTGGACAGAATATTAGTAAATATCTAATTTCGTAATGCTCAACCAGATCCAAGTAGGGATTATGCAAAAAGAGTAAATTAAATCTGGTAAATTTTCATTTATGTGCATATTTTACCTAATTTCTTTTGCATTCATGTTTTTAGTAATAAACAAATGTTTAAATGTTACTTTAGAACATTTTAACAGTTGAAACGTGTAAAACATATTAAAAAATTGTGTTTCTAGAAACTATATGCAAAATGATTTTTTATCTATTTTTACGGGCAGAATTTCGTGTTATACATAATTAAACTCTAAACAACCCCAGACAGGTACGAGGGTGTTATTAATTTCAGTGGTGGCACTAGAACTTTCTTTTAGATGGGAGAAAAACTTAAAAATTATGCAAGTAGTCCAACTGTCGAAGCGAGTTGCTCACACATCTTCTAAAAAAGTGACATTCATTTTCTGAAAGTAGTGATTGTAACGTACCCATTTACTGTTTATTAAACCCATTCACGCTCTACCAGATGCAAGTAGTAATATTGCTATAGCAATGTTCAGAACTCAATATTTCTGGGCTATAGAAGAGGCTACAAATTGAAAAAAGAAACTATGTTCTCGAATCAAGAAATAACTATATTTTAAAATATCACTGATAATATTGAAGTATGAAAATGTTCATTAATTATAAATTATGTATTATTATTGTATTTATTATTAAACTGTTCATTAATTTTAAATTACGTATTTATTATTGAGTATAACTTATGCTTTGAAGCAATAAATGGAAACATAGCATAAATTTATTTATCACTATCTACACAACCTATTGAATAAAATACCACCACTGACATCTCCCCAACTCGGCACAACAAACAACACCAGCATACATTTGGTTTGTATCATAACCAAAACCAAAAACTCATCTTAAAAGCTCCAATATATCATTCGTGCCTCATTGGACCAGAGCTATCTTCTCCCATACTCAATTCAATAGTCCCCATTCCTCTTCGGGCACATTCATTGGCCATTTTCAGTAGAAGCTATAAATATTCATTCACCAATCACAAAAGATAAACGAGTGTTTATATTGCCAGCGATGAAACAGAGCTCCAGAGCTGGATATATCAACCTTGTCCAATTACATATCTTCCCTCAATGGCGTACTGATCCATCTTGCCAAGAAATTGAACGGACTGACAACCATTCTTATATGAGAGTTTTATGATGGATATGGACAAGAAAACGATTGGGAAGGTGTGGTTTCGTTTTTGTTCGAAATGGGGACATGGAAGTATTTTGGTGTGCGAAGGGAATGAACTGTTCGAAAATTGAAAAATTAGTTGCTGGTAATGGCAGTTCCCAATGTCATGTGCTTTGTGGTTGGCACTAAGTCAAAGATTTGCTTGTAGATATTGATATTTTTAGGAGTTTTGCCAATAGATGATGGTAACGAATGTGAAAATTTGATATTCTTTTTTCTTTTTTAAAAATGTGTTTGTAATTATGTTCTTAACACAGATTATATTTTGATATGATCTAACATAGTTACCAATTTTGTAGAGCTTTTTCTCAATTTATTGATAACTGTAATCGAATTTGCTGAAAATTTAATGCTACCATTTTATTAGAAAGTGCATCATTTTAATATAAGATTAACTTATGGAAATTAGGGATAAGAAAACATTTCATCTGAAGTTTTTAATATATTAGATAGATATTTCGAAATGAAGCTTTACGATCCATTACATTTAAATATGACAATTGTAAATAAAAAATCACAAACAATTTAAAATGAGGTTATCTAAAGTAAGTATAGAATGTGATGTGATTTATTTATATTTTACCAGACATATTTTAGCTCTTAAAAACCTTTGTTTAATTAAATATTTGCATCTTATTTCCGATGCAACTAAAATAAATGTGTCATATCATACGTCTTCTATCATAAGAAAATTGATTTTTAATTTGTGATTTGATTAATTTCTGTTTTCATATCACCAGAAAAATCAGTTTATATGTATCTAAATTTGTGAAAAATATGTAAATATATTTTAACATTTATTAAATTCGCATATTTAATTACATAAAAAAATTAATAATTGAAGAAAAATGTAAACTTATATATTTATTATAATTGTATTACATTTATTAAGCTTTGAAATTCTTATAAAAAAAACTACTTAAGATGTTTTCAGTTACACTTATATACAAATGTCACATATGTAAGCAATAAGATTTTTTTTTTTTTATGAACAGTAATAGTTTTAGTCAAAAAAATTTTATTATTAGAATTTTAAATTATAATTATTAATATATTAAAATATTGAAATTAGAATTATTGATGTATGTAAGATTTATTATGGTATTTCAGTAATGAAAAATCGTTCACTTTTAATTTTTATTTTTATATATTTTGCAATAACTATACAATACTTCTGGTGTTTGCTTTGCAATTTTCACAATGCAATCAATCCTTGTATTGATTTATATTTTCAAGTAACTGGAAGTTATAGATTGAGATTTCAAGATATATAACTAAGACTATTGCAATAAAAGTTTTAACGGTATTAAATAATTATTCTCCTTTTCACATAGAACTTTTTCGATCTGGAATTATAATGAAATCTCTTACCGCTGCTTCCTTCTTCATGCCCTGATAAATTCCTTAATTTTTTTAAATATAATAACTTTTTTTTTAATAAATTTATACTATTTTGTTCTGAAAAAATTAAAAAAAATTTACAAATAATATTTTGGCTATTGCAACAAATGCACATCAAGCATTTATCTATTATTTATCTTTATTCTCCTTCATTCCTTGTACTAAGATGACCAATATAAATCTGCTTTGTTTGATTTGATAACATTCTATTTTCGACTGCATCTTTAAAATTTTGAGAATCCATAAATAATGATAGTGGATAAAACAGAAAAATAAGTAATATAAAAAAAAAAGAAATTTTTAAAGCCAATTCCTTTTTTTTTCCCTCACTATATTGCAGGAAGTCCTTTATAAATAATTTTTCATTTTTAAGTTTATCTGGCGCCATCTATTAGTAGATACATGCAACTTAAATCTAAAAAAAACTAAACTTAATTAATTAAATTAAATTAATGAATTAATATTTGAAAAAACTGTATTAACATCAAGTATCATCCACTACAAGTTAAAAAAAAAATTATTTTAACTTGAGTGGATGAATAAAAGTGTTTTATGAAAGATGGAAAATTTGAACAAGATATATATAAGGAGAGTGTGAGCTAATAGAAGGAATTTAATAAATTTTAGTAAAGTTAACATTTGTAAAATATCTCATATAATGTTTTATAATGTATTGCAAAATTATTGAAGTTGTATTTATTCGAATTGTCATTTCTTGGCTTCAATAACAACACTGCATGTTTGAAAAGTTCTGACATGAAAAAAATATCGGCAAAAGTTGCAAAACTTTAAAATTAGAATACCAATCTTTCGCTTTTATAATGTTTGACTTTTGAGTGTTAATTATTTGATTATATAAAGAAACGATTCTAAAGTAAAAAAAAAATAATAAAACTTAATGAAAGGGCAGAAAAATAAACATTCAATGAAAATGTGTAATTCAATATTTTTTAATTTATTACAAATTGTAATTTCTATTCATTAATAAACATTAAACAAAAATTTTATCTCGAAAACTTTTGTTAAGAAATGTGCCAATGAAGAGTACGATAAAATTATGTAAATAATACCGTTCATAAAAGATAATTTATAGTCATCAACATTATAATTTACTGCAAATTGTAATTTCTATTCTTTAATAAACAACGTAATATATTTTATCTCGAAACATTTTGATAAGAAAATTTGCCAATGAAGAATGCGATAAAAATTATGAAAATATTTCCATAGTATATCCTATTGTGTATTTAAACCATCCATTGACATACTCAAACACACACAAAAATTTCATCAAAATTGGTTCAGCCATTTAGGAGGAGTTCAGTGACAAACACATGTACAGAAGCAGTATATATATAAAAGATATATATAATTGGTATGCAATATACAATTAAAAAGAAGGCAATCTAACGGAATAGATAGTTAGTTACTTAGTTACATATATTAGGTAACTTTTTTCCTCTTGGAAAATGAATAATATTAGATATGTTTTCGGCATCGATAATATGTATATTAGATCCAATTACCTTTTTTATCTCTTACAATTAATCTAAAGAAATAAAACTCGTGGTTAGAAAATTTACCACACTCTTTCTCAGTCCATAATCTCTCACCATCTTCAATCACCAAAAGAAAAAAAAAAAAAACAACGAAATAAAAGTAAAGCCTTCCACATCAATCAATCATATGAAACAACTGACCATCCATTAATGTCACATTTAAAAACTCGTATACCTTAATGAATCGGAATGGAAGCATACACACATACGAAAAAATATCCCCTCAAAATAATCAAATATTATTCCACAACTATTACACTTTGGAGGTACAAATCTAATGAATCAAAATGTTGCGCTGCGTGCAGAAAAGCGGGACTATTATATGTGCAACCGCTAATTTATAAAATGATAGTGGCACAGCTGGAGAAACTGTTTTTTATTGGAGATGCGTTTCAATGCGTCTTAAAAATTACGCCAAGGTGTTCTGCTATTAGAGGGGTTAATAGATCTGATTGGGCTAATGGGATTTTGGCACCTATATCTGTGGGTGAGGTTGTGAGATGAATATCAATGGAGATATCTCAAAAGATGGATGTCACAGGCATCATGTTAAGAGTTATATGCTAATAATATAGATCTTAAAGGCTCATATTATCTGAATCGTTGGAAACTTGCGAGCAGCTTGGATGATGCAAGTTGATATTCTTTTTAAGAATGATTTAAAATAGATAACGTTGTTATGTTAATAATTTTATGGTAATATTTTTCAAATTCTTTTCTTTTCTTTTCTAGAATTTTAAATGCGGTGTCAATGCATAAAATTAAAAAAAAATGTAGTTAAATTAAAGTGCACAAGATTGTTAGTTGTGCAAACCAGTTATAACTTAAATGCGAATATATAGAAGTCATATTTTAAAACATAATGCTTTATTGTTATTGACCAGCATTAATTTAAATCAGATTGTGGCAAAGTGGCCATATTTGGCACTTTATAGGTTTACTAGCGTCATACCATAGTAAGGATTTTTATTGCTATGATACGCCACTAATAAACCTATAGTTTTTTATGCATGTTTTTAAATTTTATTTTGATTAACAGAAGGTTTCTGTAAAATTCATTTGACAACTTCAATACCAAATCTTGGAAAGATTTATTACTTCATTTCTATCTTCTTGAAATCGCTTTTCTGATTTTCAAAAAGTAGTATAAACAATAATAGTTTTATTTTGTATTAGGTTTAATATTTAATTAAAAAATAATGCTTTTGAAATCAAAATATTTTGAGTATATTGACAATCAAAGCGATGAGAAACTACGAAAGAAATTTAAGAAAGACACCTTATTAAATATTTGAGAAAGTAAACGAGAAAAAGTAATACAGCAAAATAATTAAAAACTTTTTCCGAATAATTCATTATAATGCGTTAATCTTATTTGGTTAATTTATTTTTGTAAACAGTCTTTCTGAATCGTTAATGCTAATAATTTAAAAGATGGAAATCAAATGAATGTTTAGAAACTTGAACTAAACTAATATAAAAATTCGAACAAAATATTGAAACCAGTGAAAAATCAAATTTATTTAATTTCTTAATTTCATTTTATTGATCTTTTTTATTTAATTTTATTTTTATTTTTAAAAAATTTATTTGAAACACCGGTATACATTAAACAAAATATGTGCTATTATGTTATGTAATTAGATATGTATTATTACTTATTATTGTTAATATTTATAAAAAAATATTTACTTCAAACAAATATATTCCTTTATAATTATATCTATCTAATCTCTCTCTCTCTCTCTATATATATATATACATAATATGATATATAATTATTGTTCAAAATCATTTCCATAAAGTGCAATGAATCTTTTAACTTTCATCTCAACAAATCCATGCTTTCCTTTTTTAAATGAATTTTTAAAATAAAGTTTAAGGGGTTAAAACATTGTATTAATGGTTTTTAAATATTAGACAGATATGTATTGGAAGAATTTTGAAATGAAAATATAGTTTTCTCTCTAAAATACTTGATAAATTAAGTTATTTATTCTGTCCCATATTTGAATATCGTAATTTATTTTCATATTTGAATATCGTAAAATATTTTCATAATCTATTTCTTATTGTCAAAGTCCGATTTTCAAGCCCAAAAATCCCCATTCCCTATCAAAAACAAATTACTTCCCACTCTCACCAATCCAAACAATGAATCTTTAATATTTCACCTTCGTTTTCGATTTCCTACGCTTCCACGTCACCATCAAGGAATAATCAACCACCTTTTCCCCATTCAAGAAAACTTCCAATTGAAAACACAATTACTCCAGAAATACTTCGCCAAGACATTGCGCCAACGCACACGACACCCGAACAAAGAACTGGTATATCCATTAATTAAAGGAAACGCAAAAATGCCCCCATTGCTTTATTCTGTTTCCTATGAATAAATTAAACAAGTAGTAACGCATTCGTAGCGAGGTGAGAATCAACATGGCCGAAACTCATTACCAGTTGGATACACACAAATTACAATGAGAAAACTCTCTGAACAGTTTGCGTGTCGTCCTGGATAATGGTTTTCGAATGGAAAGGTCATTCGAAAGAGACCAGCCCCGAAAGTTTTGCATTCTATTCGGAAGAAGTGTAAAGAAAGCTGTCCGTCTGTGAAGTGAGGTGTTCGTTCCTTTTGCCCTTCGAAATGGAAACACACGCCTTTCTTGGTTTTGAATCGATTCAGAATAAAACTGGTTTAATGTTGGATTACTTTTTTTTTTTAAATTACTTTTAGAATAAAATATTCAACTAATGCAAATAGTTGTTTTGTGGTATAGAAGAAAATATAGACACTTGTGGCCAATAGAAACTACCATTAGTATCCAAGGAAATGAAGTTAACCCTTTGTTAGTAAACAATAACAATTCCAAATACATATATACATACATAGATAAAAGGATGGAAAAAAATGGAGGCACTTGTGGCCAATAGAAACTACCACTAGTATCCAAGGAAATGAACTTAACCCTTTGTTAGTTAATAAACAGTAACAATTCCAAATATATACATACATACATAGATAAAAGGATGGGGAAAAAAAATGGAGGCACTTGTGGTCAATGAACATTGAAAGTATTCAAGGAAACGAAGATTTCCCTTTGTTGGTAAACACTAAAAATTCCATGCACATGTATAAAAGAGTGGGGAAAAAATGAGACACTTGTGGCCATTGCATGTTAAAAGTATCCAAGGAAATAAAGTTAGTAAACCCTTTAAACACTAATAATAAACATTTTCTCATTACAAATTAGCTACAAATTCTAAAGATATATGCTCTTAATAATTCGGGGCCTGTTGGGCGAGTGACTAGTTCTCTGGCGCTCGGTGATACATGTTTTGGATTCGAGTCCCGGATGTACCATGGATGTTTGTAGTGGTTCGGAATCCACCTTAAACTATAGGTCCCTGTCTAATATGACTGTTGAGCGTAGGGTTGACAATCCTACCCCGTAAAAAGGAAATATCTCCTATCTCAAAATCTGCCAGTAGGCAAACGACCTTGGTCCAACATGGGGCTGTTGCATCAATTAAAGAGAATCCTCATAATAATTATAGTACATCTAAAAAAAACTAGATGTTCGCCTTAAAAGGTTTTCCAAAAGGAACTCATTTTAATGAAGATTAGATAAAAAAAACCCAATTTTTTACATAATTTTCTACATTTGTCTAGTTTTACTACTTTTTTTCTGTGTCTCAAAATAGGTTACCAAAGACTAAATAAGTCCTATGCATTTTTTAAACTGTTAGAGAAACGAAAAAGCAAATTTGATTTCAGTTTAAAAAATTAAACACATATAAAACATTGTTAAAAATATATTAGACTAACAATTGCGGTATACAAATAGAAGTTTATGAGTTTAAATATATATTCTACCTATTAAGAAATATTTCTTTTCAATTAGTTTAGACACCAGAAAATTGTAGGAAAAAGGACATTTCAAAACAATAAATTAAGCATGATAATGATAACAGTATTATTATTACATTTTTCTGCGTTTATTTCTGACACAATTGCAATTATTTTAGAAAAGGATAAGTGAAACATCATCAGAGATCAAACTGTATTTTATGTTTTTAATTATTTTTTATTTATATTAATTAATATTAATACATTTAGCCATCTGTGCATACATCCAGATTTTAGTATAATGTATTTTTTACTTTAAATATCCTTTCCGTAAATATATTTACAAACCTTTTTCCTTAAAAAAATTTCAAATTAAACAAATAATCATAGACAAAAATATTTCAATAACTTACAAGAATTTATCTTTTCAGAAATATCTGAAATTTATTAAAATTACTTTCACTACCATTTTAATCAATGCCAAACATTGCATTTTATGCTAGTATTTTAATCGCCAATTTAAAGCATTTATAATGAAGGACAGTAAACAGAAAAAAAGACAGTACAATTAAAAAATATCTACACTTTTTTTTTTTAAATTTTCATTTCCTAATGCAATTCTTTCAATGAACTGTAAGGACTTTCTCTCCTATACCAACCAGTGACGTAAAAAGATGAGGTCATAACTTTATTAAATAAATAAGCAAAAAAAACATCGATACTTTTTCTGAACAATGTTTGTTTCCCTACTTACAGTGTCATTACTAATCACCATATGAATGAATTGTCTTTAAATATAAGGTCTTTCCCTCGTATACCAGGCCCTGACGCTAACGATAAGGCCAACCAACCAACATCTCGCCGCCATAAGGTCGACAAGTGACTTAAACCGCTTTTATCGCCTTGACCTTCTCGTTCCCAATATTCGTATTATTCAATTTCCTCTCGGTCCACAGACGACGAGCAATTCAAAACATTCGACTGTAGAATGGAAAGAAGAAAAAAATATTATGAAAACACACCGAGCGTTTATTTTTCGTGTTTACTTTTTGTGGGTATATATACGGCTGCAGGCGTTCCCAGCCCTCACTATCCTTTCGGTACAGTCAGGTTTACTTCTTCCCTTTCTACCACCAACATGATAGCCTTTGTAAGTATACAATGATTTGATTCAATTGCAGGTTTAGTGTTTGATAACTTTTTTTCCCCCACTTACGAACAGAAGAATTCGAGAACTTAGTTGTTCTGCTGAATATGTTTGATTTCAGGGCTGATTTTTTGCGGTGGCGAATCATCTCACTTAAAAGATGTTGTGGAATAATTTAGTCAATAATTATCTTCATTTAAAATAAATTATTTAGTAAATCTAAATAATTTTGTATCATGTATTTGATTTTAATTAGAACTTTTAGTGTCCGATTGAGTTTTTGCTCACCACGAAATAGGAAGGGAAAATTCTTCTAGAATGTATGATTTCAATGCTCTTTTTAAATAAATCGTTTCATAGAAAGATGTCGAAACATAACTTTACCAGGAGTTTCGTTCATCAGAAATAAATTAACTTAATAAAACTGAAGGATTTACTATCAAATATTTGAGTTAATTAGAATTTCAGTATCCGGTTGAGTTTTTGCTCCAACAGGAAATAGGGGGAAAAAATGGAAAACTCTCCCAGACTATTTGATTTCCATGCTCATTTTTTAAATGAATCTTCTCACAGATTTTGAGGGATAGCTTTATCAAGAATTTCGTTCATCAGAAATAAATTAGTTTAATAAAACTGAAAGATTCTCTATCAAGTATTTGAATTAATTGCATTTTTTGCACAACAAAGAATAGGGAAAATCTAAAACTTCCCAGTGTATGGTTGAATGATTTGCTGATTTTTATGCTTGAATTATGCTGTTAATTGAACAAATCATTTCACAAAGTGATATCAATAAATTGCTTTATTAAGATTCTCCATTCGAAATAATTAATTTTATCTTATTAGTTTTTAATATTCGATAAGGTTTTTGTCCAATAATAATTAGAAAAAAAATAGCTTTCGGAAAATCTTCTGGATTTGATCTAAGGGCTGAATTTAGTTGTTTTCTTTAACTGATTTATTTTTTCTTTTACTGATTTTTGACTTTTATTTTAGTTGCTTCCTTCTTTTACTGATTTTATTTTTTTTAAAAATTATTGATCATAAATTAAATCTAAAAATTAATGATAGAATTAAAGGTTTAAACATTCATATATCCTTTTCATAGCATAAATAAATCTGAAATATTTCATATTGAATAAATGCTTCAAAAATTCAAATTCATGAATGTTTTTATCATCTTTAGTATCTGCTTCCCTTACGAGTTTAGATTTATTTGATAGAGCTTTTGAAGTTTCCTATATGTTGAATAAATAAATGGATTTAGAGTTATGTTCGACTTTTAACACTGATTTTTTAACGAAATTACTCATCCAATCATATTGAGAAAGGTTTTCATTAATTAAGTTATGTTAAGTTGATAATATCGAAATTATATCTAAAAATTAGTGATAGAATTAAATGTTCCTTTTTATAACTTAAATAAATCTGGAATATTTCAGATTCAACTCATTCTGAAAGTTTATTATTTTTAACATGTTAATTCTGATGTTTTAGAAACAAATTATATTTATTCCGAAAATAATATTTTTGTAGTTTGTGATATTATATCATTCTATTATTTAAATTGTCTTTGTTTTATAAAATTAACAAATAATTGTTTTTTATAAATTTCGTGAAAGTTAGATTTTTAAAAATACTCCTAAAAGCAAGTAAAATTTTTTACGAATT
The DNA here is from genome assembly GCA_021605095.1 of Caerostris extrusa. Classification (NCBI taxonomy): domain Eukaryota; kingdom Metazoa; phylum Arthropoda; class Arachnida; order Araneae; family Araneidae; genus Caerostris; species Caerostris extrusa. The sequence continues at coordinate 3,202 of BPLR01005138.1, read as the reverse complement.
TATGGTTATGATGTAACTTTAATTATACTGATTTTTTAAATTTTTTACGAAATGAAAATTTAAAAAAAATCTATGTAATCTAATTTAAATATAATTAAGTTTCAGAAGTTTACTGTACTATACAATAAATTTATCGGACAGTTAATTTTTAAGGATCTCACACGAAATATATTTCAAACTGAATTTAATACATTGAGATATGCTTAGATCAAAGTAGCTTTTTAAATATTTCAATGAAAATTAAATGTATGTTAAAATTATAAGGTAGTTTTTTATGTATTCTGCTTACAAGCATAATTTTAATTATTTTCTTATCGCTGAGAAACCCTGCTTTGATAAAAATAGATAAACAATACCAATGCCAGCTCAATTATGGTAATAAGTCACAGCCTGAACCAGTTATCGAACACACTATTCAAGATCATCAAGTTCTTTAAGGTCAAATACTTCCACAAGCAGATAACATTGACTATTATTTTTTCTGGTAACCTGTTGTTTCCCTTTTTTATTTGTATAGAATTATTACAAGAATTACAAGGAAACAAAATTTTAATTATGTATTTAATTATATTTTCTTCCACTTAAAAGATAATATATTTTCATTTTTTTCTCGTTATAATTACAATAATTTATCTTTTTCTCAGATTGCTTTCTGCATTGCTGGCGATTGCCAGCGCCCAATACCCATACCAGGGCCAACAACAACAATCCTACCAACAGCAATCTCCCCAGGCATACCAAGCTCCACCCCAAGCTTATCAAGGTCAAGCTCAGCCTACCAATCCCAACCTCAAGCATACCAGCCTCAACCCCAACCCCAACAGTATCAAGCTCCTCAGCAATCCTACCAAGCTCCTCAAGCTCAACAACAACCTGCCAGAACATTCAACCCAGCTGCCGTTCATTACGTCAACATTGGTAAAGATCTTGCTGGTGATTACAAGTTCGGTTACGATACTGGTAAGGGTGATGGACAAAGTTTCAGAGAAGAAACCAGATTGCCCGACGGATCTGTTCAAGGAGCTTATGGGTATGTGGATGAAACTGGAAGACAGAGGGTGATCAAATATACAGCTGGAAAGAATGGATATCAAGTTGAAGGAGATGGTATTCCTAAGGCCCCAGCTGCTCCAGCTCCAGCTGCAGCTCAAGCTCAAGCTGCACCTGCTAATCCTGGATATGGGGGTGCCTATGGTGGTGCCCCTCAAAATTACGGAGGTAGCGGATACCACTAATCAGCAACAACAACAACATATAGTTTAACAACTATAGTATTCGCTGGAGTTTTGAAAGGCACTATGAAAATAGAGATTTTTAAAATGTAAATTTCCTTTTTCTCTGACCAAAACGTTTCCAGTCTTATTATATTAATTTTTTGCAAATTTTGAATTCTTCTATGTAAAATAGACTTTGGACCATTAATGGTATTTCTTTCAACCTGTCAACCACGAAAAAAGCATCATGATTGTTTAACTTAGTAATCAGCATCATTTATTCTATTAGATCTTTTAATCTTAAGTTATTAAAATTTTAATTATAGTTTAAAATGCATAGTGCCTTTGAAACGACTGTATAGATTTCGTGGTGTGCCAAGAGTTGCAGTTTTGAGCTTAAATGAATTTATAAAATTGCCTGGACAAAGAAAGCCAGCTAAAGCAATGAGGCTATCATGTATTGAAAATAAACACAACTTTCTTCTTCAGCTACATAAAATATTACTATAATTAAGAATATTTTTGTAAAAAAAATTGAAAATGTTCACATACATAATTTCTTTTGCTTTAAAAACAATAATCCTACCAATCCTTAAATTTATCATCAAAGATTAAACAAACTAAATTATAAACAAAGTACTTAATTATTTTGTCAAAAGTTATTTTTAATTGCATCTAGTCCGTTTAGTAAGATTCCTATAGTAAATAACCATTCTTTAGAATTATACGTTAAATTTGATGAATGTACTGTGCCAAATGAAAGGATTCAACTATCCACTGTTTCTTATGTTAAATAATAACCAAAAATTCCGAAATTTACTTAAATTATTTTACTTATTTAAAAACATAAATAAATAAAATAGGTGTTATAATTTTAACTAATATCTATAAGTATTATTGATGTTAAATTATTCTGTGATAAATTATTAACTGTAACTCTAGTTACAAATTAGTTAATGTAATTTGAAATAATATCTCTTATGTGATGTTCCAAATAAAGTTTGTTTTTGTCGAAGCATTTTTGTAATTTCTGTGTTAAATTATTAATATATTATGTTACCGTAATATATACAAAAAATAACTAATGGTTTGAATTATAATAAATGAACATGATATAAAATCAATATAACGTATATATAGCTAATGCTAAATGTGTTATAATTATAGATAAACACACATAGGCAGAAAAAGAATTCATTCTTAGTTTAACGTTATTTGAAAGAAATGTTTTTCAATAGAAGTTAATATAGCCAGAGAAAAGTACATAACAGTCTAAATTAATAACTGTCTAGTTCAGATAACTAACTGTCTTATTGAACAGTTTCTCATCTAACTGTCTCATGCCATTGAACAGTTTCTTATCTAATTGTCTCATTGACAGTGAACTGTCTAATTAAATTTTACTGTCTCATTGAACAGTGTCATCCAACTATCTCATTGAATATTATTAAACAAGCTCCTCTAACTGTCTCATTGATAGGGTATAAATAATCAGTTCACTAGATTAACTCGTCACATTGACAGTATAACTAACTGCCTAATTAGACAACTAACAGGCTAAACTGTTCACATTAAATTCTTATGAAATTTCTAATAAAATATTTGCTGAAAGTGAAATCAGAAATTTCCTTGAAAGTTATAATTTGTAATACATAGAAAAATCTATCAAAACATTTATATTTAGAAATAGACAAATCTGATTGTAATTTTAAGTACATAATAGTTAATAAGAAATAACTTCTTGATTTAGCGTCATCCGAAATTAAGTAACTTATTCCTTTAATGGGACATTTTATAACCAGAAATAAGCGATATCATAATATAACAAGAAATAACTGCCTCTAACATAGTTTTCACTTTATTTAGAAAAAAACTATCCTGTAACAAAATTATGCATTTGGCCTTTTGTTGTAGATCGTTTAATAAATAATACCTTATATCTTTGAATAGATTTAATAAAAGAAGAAGTATTTACATCGGAAAATTTC